>QVOB01020467.1:0-58472 GCA_014839585.1 Pseudomyrmex concolor | reverse complement strand
ATATATATATATATATGTATAAACTTAATTACAATTAAGTGTAAATTACCTTTGACAATAACAAATGAGGCAGAACGAGCGGATCTCTGTAGGCGATGTACAACTGATGCACAGACAACTTTGCTATCCCCAACAAATTATCCGTCCCGCTGTTCTGTCGACTGTACACTTCTATGATTATATGATTATCCCTGATCCTTTCCAGCAGTTCTGTACCGTGAATTAAAGGTACTAGCTATAACAAACGTTTGCAACATTAAAGTCACACTTGTATTCGAGTGAGATCAGTTTGTTAAAAATGTGTAAAAAAACAAAACATTTACTTGAAAAAAATGATAAAACGGATGTTTCGTATTGTTGCAGATTTGACTGGTCGCTTTATCCTCTCTCCAAAATGCTCTGCATATTAGATAAGTGTTAGACTCTGGCAAGTCTTTACCCTCGCCCACATATATTAAACCATGAAGCAAAACCTAAAATTAAAAGCATAATCGTGTTATATATCAAGAGTTTAGATCAATTTCATGATAAAATGTTATTTGTATATTGAACATCACTATGCACACACATACACACACACACACACAAGCATAATTTAAGAAAATAATTTTCTCTCTGCGTTCTCTCAACGTCATTGAATTACCTTATCCTTAGTACTGCTTTCTGGATTACTCGTGTCAATTTTCTTATTATCTAAATTTTGTTCTCGGTGCCTCATTATATTTTCTTTAGAAATTAAATCTTTATTGCTATTATTATTGGCGAAACATTCAATTCGCTTGGCGGAGACCGATGACACTTTGTTGTTAGATTTGGAGGAATGAGTCCCTGTTGCGCTTCTACATCTGTTACCATTCGCGCTCGCTGTAGGTTTCGTTTCCAAAATGGGAATATTTTCTTTGGCAGACAATACACCATCTACAAAGTTTCATAGCGAATATTTAACACAATTGTACACTTAATTAACATAATTATTTCAATGAACACTATACGTACCAACAAATTGTTTCCCAAAGTTCATGGAATTACAGCCCAATTCCGCCGTGACATTTAACTCGCCTATTTTGATGCCTTTGTTTACAATAGCTATACACTGAGTACTGCTTAAATTTGCGCTAGTAACAATATCACTGATATTCATAGAACCACACCCCAATTCAGTCGGAAACTTTTGATTAATATGTCGTACGAATAGTTTAAACTTCAAAGGAAAGCTTTTGCTCACAATATGTCTCGGTATGCTGTAGACACCTTCCGAGTTGAAGTCAATTACTATAAAAATATATTGTTATATAATTATGTGCATATTTCATATGGAATCATTTTTTACATTATTGTATATCTTAAGTAATTTGTTATCTCGCACTCAAGTAATTTGTTATCAACATGGACGTTTACCTCGACCCGTTTGTTTTTTAGCACATGTTCTTACGAACTTATTGTCTTTCTTAGATTTCGTATCTGTTTGCCTTACAGATCTAAACGTTGTGTCATATTGGATAAAATACGTCAACGTTAATGGTACATCATCTGTGTTTAAAAAGAAATGTGTGATTTAATTACATGTATTCAATATGTTATTGAGCTTTTGTAAAATATTTACAAAAAGTATAGGTTTACACACGTTGCAAGCATGTGGATTTTGCGCGCCTATATCCAGCGGGACTCATGGTGAAGGATTCAATGAAAATTCTTATGCTGTCTATGTAATCAAGAGGATGCGTCTCTGAAATGTAATATATGAATGAAATAAAATGTGAATTAGGATAAGTTATCTGTCTTTTAAATTGATCTAATTTATTGATTAACAAACCGTTTAGCTCAGTATAGATCTCTTTATGCGACGCATCTTCTACTGGATTGTTTAATTTTAAGGAGAAATGCTCAGTCTGTTCAGTCTGTTTATTATCATCTTTATCAGTTTTAATAGTTTCAGATGCTAGATCAATCAAACTCGGAGGTGGAGATATTGATCTCAGTATATCCAAGGCTTTCTTCTCTTCTAAGGAAGTCATTTTTTTTCCCAAAATATATTCATACAGTTTTGCATCATTTTCTACCAAAGCGTCCGGTTCATTGTTCATTGAAGTATCACTCAAGGCTAAAGAATCTTCATTACAAGTTTCTCTTAATATTGCTCCTCTGAGTCGCTGTGCTCTAGCAACAATCTGAGCGACCAACTTATCTGTTACCATTTCATTGAATTTTTTTCTATACACTGGAATCTCTGGTTGTCTGGTCTTAAGAACAGATCTGTATGTGTCAAATGTATCAATATTCGCAGATTTCACTGAGTTTCTTTTCTTAATAATATTTTCCATATTCTTACAGGACATTACAGATGTATTTTTATTATACTGTAAATCATTAACAGCAGATAGTAAAATATCATTATCATGTTTCTTACTACATTTGTACGGTTTTGACTGCATGTTCGAAAGTTTTGTTAAATATGTTAATTGCAGAAAAACATGTATCTTCCCTATTTTGCTTCCGCTGTTATTTATTATTGGAAAAAATCCGGAATAAGGTTCACACGTAAGTATTCTGGACAATTCTCCCACATGTACCGTGCCAATAACCTCGTGAATCTTCTCTGCTATAATTACCAATTCTATTGCTTCACAATTTTTAATATAATCCTCAAACAGCGTGGCATTGGTCTTTATATCGTATATCTCGGTTGTATCACTGCTTGTTCTTACTGTATTTTCAATACCATCTATTGGCCTGTTAGAAAAAAAGAACAAATTTTTATTAACATTCAGCAATACGATCATTTCTTTCAGTGTTGACTGACGAAAAGTGTGCTTATGGATGGCATTTTTTCATCTCACTTGCTATCGGAAGAGGTAGTTGGTTTAAGCAAAATATTGCGAGTCACCTGAATTGCGCACTGTCCTGCTCGCCCCACCAGGAGGCCACTACAGTAACATCTCCGGGATTTCTTCTAATCCAGATGATCTCGTCAATAACAAGCTTCAAATTGCCGTGAACTTTGCCTTCGACCAACGGCGGCAGAGATCTACATGGTTTTACTTCGAGATCCATTTGCTCTTTGTAAAGTAACACATACCTGATCTGATCTCTCATTCATCTGTACGTCTGTCATTGGACCTAGAAGATCAAAACAGAATGGAGCCAGAGTAGCCAGACAGAAGAGAATGGAAGTTCGGCGCAAAACGTGAATCCAATCAAATACAATCTTCTTGTTTGATCTGCACCGAATTCCGCATCATTCCAAACATACCTTCGCCTTAAGTCCGTATCAAACTGCGAATTAAAGCCTGTGTACACACTAAAAGTCGTTTACTTCCATTCTGGGGATATATACAATAACGCATGCGCAATGCACAGGGTATTTAATTTTTTTAAACATATATATCATGTATTTTTATCATTCTTATAACTTCTTTTTAACGTTTCTTGCTTTTGACATTTAATTATTCGTTTTAGAAAGCTTAGCATTAATTTGCATTCAGTTTTTGGGTTCTAAACTTTACAGAGTTTTTACTCTGCATAAAAACATATCTTGAATAATTTTGTAATTTGAAGTGTTTACTAAAAATTTATTTTTTTTTTACTGATAATTATACCCATTTCTGGAAATATTGCACAATGGTCCAACAAGTTTTTATTGGTCCAGTGATTCAGACAGATGAAAGTGGAGAATTAATTATTAAAGAGCTTATTGCAATTTTTACTCAGGATGGCAAAGTATAGAATATCTTTTATACACAAAATATATATACATATATATATAAAATAATAAAAAATTCTAAACACTTTACACATGTTATAACATATTATAGATCATTTGCATAGAAGAAAATCTACCAATGGGTCAACAAGAGATCGAGTGTTACCTGAGAAATTTTTCTGTGGACCAAGTTAATATTTTATCAAATGGACAATTTATGATACCTGGATTCATCGATTGTCATATTCATGCGGTTCAGTTTCCGAATCTTGGTTTGGGCTATGATAAATCTCTCCTGGATTGGCTGGAAACATATACATTCCCTTTAGAGAAAAGATATACTGATAAAAATTTTGCAGAGCGAGTATTTGATGCAGTTGTGGTATGTGTGTGACATTTCTATTAAAAAATACTCATAAGATATATTGCAATTGACATAAAATATTGAACAATTGTTGTTGTGTTTTGCATATCATTTTAGAAGCAGACTATTAGGACAGGCACAACAACAGCATGTTACTTTGCATCTTTATACACTGAAGCATGTATAATTCTTGCTAACAAAGCTGCAGAGCTGGGTCAGCGAGCTTTTATTGGGAAAGTAAACATGAACTCTCCTCGTGAGGATGGATATTATGAAAGCACTGAAAAGTCAATTGAGAATACTGTAGCTTTCATAGAATCTATTGAACAAATAAGGGTAAAATACAAACTTACTATCTACTTGTGAATATAATGACTAAAATAAAATAGCAATTTTTCAATTGCGAGGTGGAAATCTGTAAAATTGAATGTACATTCATATGCCAACAATAGTACTCAATATTTCTATTTGTAGAATTCACTTGTGAGGCCAGTTATCACACCAAGATTTGCGTTGAGCTGCGATATGCAGTTAATGAAACGCCTTGGGGAAATTGCTAAAGCAAGAGATTTACATATACAGGTATCTTCAGTTAAGTTTGCATGTACAAATTGCCACTGTGTCATTTTTACAAATGTTTTTCGATTTCATATAGAGTCATGTTTCCGAGAATTTAGCTGAGATAGATGCAGTAAAGAATGCTTTCTCAGACCAGCCTTCGTACACAGCTGTTTATGACAGCGCTGGTCTTCTCACCAGTAAAGTGAGAATAAGTTAATTAAATTACATAGATTAAAAAACAAAACATTGATTTCTTATACAGTGTTTTTGCATAACAAAATATCGTTATTTAGACCAATGACTTGTTTGTAGACATTGTTAGCGCACGGAGTTTATCTCGAAAACAGTGAACTTGCCATCTTGAGAGAACGAGGAACAGCTATAATTCACTGTCCGTCGTCGAATATATATTTGAAAAGCGGGTCGTGCGACGTGCAGAGACTAAAAGCTCATAATATCAAAGTTGGGCTTGGAACAGGTGACATAAGAATTTTTTAATGCAAAAATATACCGATTACGATAATAACAAATGCGTATTTTCAGATGTTTCAGGTGGAGCAAGTTATAGTTTATTGAATGAAATGAGATCAGTTTTGCAAGTATCGAATTCATTGTCTATGATGAAAGATAATTATACGCAACTTAGTTACAAGGATGTTTTTCATATGGCAACTTTGGGAGGTGCTAAAGGTACATTTTTTTATAGTCGCATATTGAGAACAGTCTTTCTGTATCTCATGTAATACAATCAATGTTGCACTCTGCATGTTTTTAGCGCTTTCAGTTGAGAACAAACTTGGCAATCTGATGCCAGGCAAAGAATTCGATGCTCTTATTATAGATTTGAACGCGGAAGGTAGTTTGTTGGATAATTTCAGAGAATACACACTTGAAGAAAAACTTCAAAGATTTCTATATTCCGGTGACGATCGTAATATAATATCAGTGTATATCAAAGGTAGAAAAGTTAAATAGGTCAAACATTTTTATTTTTATATAATTTTACAAACGAAATCCTAAATGTGATATTTTAAATAAATGATATTTTTATACATCACATCGTCAAAATTAAGATTGAAGAAATTCGAATAACTTCTTTCACGTTAATGTGATAGAATAATATATATTTATATTTTTGTATTCCGCCACACACACATGTGCACGTATGTGTGTGCGCTGAAGTTATATAAATAAAACTAATGACATCAAACGTTTTTTATTTTAAATCACATTGTTTAAATTTATTTTTTAGTACGTACAACAAATATTTTTATAATACGTGTAATTTTTTGTTAAAACTTTGAGACAAAACTTTCATATATAGTCTAAATATAGTCATTTAAAATTTCTCCATAAGAAAACCGATGTTAATGAATTAGATTAATTTCTACTATGAATGTGGTCTTAAAATAACGAGATTTTCAAGGGGGATGTGGAGACTCTTGATCTTTCACTACAGTCATACTAAATTATAATGTCAAAATGGGAAATGTAAAATTCTTTTTGTACTATACATAAAAATTAAATTTTTAAAGAGTTTAGTTTTTAAGATGGTCTTAGGCAAAAAAAATTTCAGAATATAACTAAATACTTATAAAGACACAAACATCAGATGTCTTTATACAAATTATAACTCTCATGACTGTTTTGCGAACTCTGCAATTTAATTATAGTTTAGTTTGTTATTATAAAATCAATTTTTAGTATTCTCTGTTTTTTTTTTTTTTTTTTTTTTTTTTATCCTATATTTATGTCTTACTGATACGGAATTAATTAGATCGTGAGCCGTGCAGATGTCGCAGAATTTACATTGGATGAGGCGCTCCGTTTCTTATCTGAATATATTTGCTGAGTATCTGCTCAAGCGACCAGCTGTTTAAAGAGCAACGATTATTCATCATAGATAGTGCTTGATTCACGAAAAAGCCAAGAAAGAAGATCACAATGCTCCACAACACAGCGCGCCATGACGTGTTTCTTAACCGGAAATGCAGCGATCTTGCGCTAAAGAAGGAAGTTGCTTTAAAAAATTAATTTCAACTCATATGTTAAAAACAACAAAACAAAAAAAATTAAAGATACCACGAGTTATATTGTGAACTGTTATTGTCGTTGGCAGAAAGAAATTCGGAACATGTTTCCTGCTCGGTACTTGTCCACATCTCCTTCTCGACAATCGAGCAGTTTATCGTATTTTGGCTGTTGGATTGACTTGGTCGAATCATGTCGTTCTCCTCCTGTGAATCACGTCGAGATTCAGTCTGTTCGAAGATACCTCGTAATTCGCTGATGCTGTTGGAACTGCACAACGATAACAAAGCATACAACGGTGATATGAATACAAAAAAAGAGACCGCTTTGTGCTTTTTTAAAATATTTTGAGAAAGGAAAGAAGATTGGATCTACTCTCAACGGTACTAACTTGTTGTGATTCAATTTCTCCGCTTCCCATTTAGGGGACTCGGCGCTGAAAGATGGCCTTCTTAGAGTCATACGTCCGCAAACGGAATTTCGTTGTCTCACGGTGTCCTACATTGGTCAAAAATAAAAAAGATGCAAGGAAATATTACAAAAAGAATAAAACGGAACAAACAAGCATGCTGCATACGCCGTGTGCTTCTCATTGTGTTAGTAGCGCGCAAAAATGCTGAGAAAAAACAAAAAAACTTATCCAAGCTAAAAAAAACCAAGATAAATTGCCTTTGTGACATCCTGCGTGTTGCCCATCGGTCGAGACATTGTGGCTACGCTAGCTCTTCTTTTAGTCATCTAGAAAGGAAAATAAGACGAAAAACAAACGTACCGATCAATCGACAAAAACGAGAAAACAGTGCGAATGTGCAAATTCTCGAAAGATTTCCTGTCAAATTTGTGCTAGGTAACGTGCTACATCGACCAAGCAAAAGAAGAAAAAATTCAAATACGACGAGTTTTCATATTACATGACAGAAAAAAACTAGCAAAAAAGCAATGTACGTGAATCTGTAAATAATTTTCGAACCATCATACGATTATTGGCGCATGTGCCGCTCCGGTATCTGATTCGAGGCAGATCATCGCTGAGCTCGCTTGAGTTCTCCTCTATCACTATGTTGTTCTCCGTCAAGATCCGTCTGGAAACGAACAGCGTGAACTGTCACCGATACCATGCATCGTTTAGAAAACGTTGAAATGCTGAGTCCTAACTTTTTCTACTATAGAGTTTTATATAAGAAAATCATCTTAAAACTGTGTGTTGCTAAATCGTTACTTAAGTTATCAGAAAACCAAACTCTTATTACAGTTTTATTTGCAATTAGATTGAAGAGACGCATGCTATATGAATATGATGTCACACGAAAGCTGAGTAAAACGTCAAAGCATGATGAGAACGAATCAAAGTAACAAATCTGACCCTCACTTGGTCTCGGCAACATTGGCGGCCAGTTTCTCACACCGGGTCTGCACCATTCGGACATACTTGTCGGTCAATAAAACGGCCCGGGCGACTCTACGCTCCTGATGTACGGCGCCCAGAGTCTCGGCCGTGCAAGACACCCTATGAGCGCACTGAGCAATCATGTCCAACTGATGCCTGATTTGTTCCACTCGTTCCAGGGATTCCCTGTCCGCGCATAACAGTCTCACAAGATCCTGACGTCATGCAAAATTCAGTCCTCTTTCAACGAACAGAGCAACAACGAACTAATTGACGAAAATTGCGTGGACAAAGACCTCATAATAAAAAATAATTCCATTCCACATTTTCCGTTTCTACACGGGATTGTTCGATAAAAAAGAAACAAAAAAGCTACGAGTTATCTTCGTTCTCGCTCACCTGAATGTTCTGTTTCACCTTTTCCATCTCGCGTAGAAAATTCTTTTCGGACTGATCGCGTTGTTGCAGCGATATCGTCACCCTTTGCGGCAAAGTTAGCCTATCGATGCAGAGGCATAGTGAAAACGCTGTGTATTTTTTCTGAAATTAAGAAAAAATACACCGTGCGTAACAACCAACGAACAAAATTCTTTCTCTCGTCTATTCCCAGCATATTTTATTTACCTGCATCTCGAGTTCGCTTAAATTCTCTCTGTAAAAATAAGAGAATTAGTCGACAATAAATTATAATTGTATACGCATAATGATTACATACGTGCTACATGAAATTGTACTCGCCTACTGTTCAAATCTGTGTCTGATAAGTTAGTTATATCACACTCTTGTCTTGACGCTCGAACATCCGTTAGACTAGGAAAAACCCTGGATTGATTTTCTTCCGGAGATGAGGACGCATTTTGAACATCCTGCCTGCAACGGCACTTCGATCGCCCATTGTTTTCACCCTCCGAAAATGATCTTCTCGCCATGAAAAATCTCTGTAATACGGGCAAAACATTTCTTGTAATTTAAATCATAGAATAAGGATTTTGTCTCATGAATTTTATAGTTCGAGTCTCTATTTTTGAAATCTTTGCATTATTCAAGAGTTAATTTATTTTTGAAATAATAAAAAATATACATGACGCACCAGTGTCTGTGCGCGAGTTGTTGTAAATCGTTATTAAAAATCATCGCGCGCATACGCGATTAGGTGAATTTATAAATGATAAGAAAATAGTTGACTCCTGGCGCAAATCGCAGTTCCAGTGGTAAAGTGACCTTCGTGCGGCGTTATCGCTTCACGATTTGAATAATAAATACTATCAGGGAAGAAAATGTGAAAAAGAAAAAAAATCACACGCGTCGGAATATATCTCAGTGTATTTGAGAGAGATCCGCAATAATAAAATGTTGAATTTAATAAAACGCGAGATATATTCCTCGACGATGATGTTCACTTGCGAGGACGAACTCATTGTATTTTGCTTTCTCTTGCTGCGGAAACGATTCATAAATTATACGCGCGTCGCGCGGATAAAAAACGTAAGCAATAAGATTTTCGGCAGCAAAGGCTCTCTTCTCTCTTCATTCGATTTTCTACCAATATATAAGTCGAACATATTTACGTGGCCACTCGAGGCAAATATTATCTCTCGTATCAAACGGAATAGACCGCCGGATGTATGGAAGGAACACGTGCGTTGTGACTCTCTTTTACCGCGCACTTCGGATATAATATTTATAACTTCGCGTTATTCCAGCGGAATAACTTTGCGAGAGCAATCCAAAGGAGCGGCGTGTGTGATCTCTCTATTAGTTTTAGAAATGACAAAAGCGCGAGACGTACAAAACAGTAAAAATAATAATAATCCGTTACTGTCGGACAAACGTAATTTTGAATACAGCACCTAAGAGTCCAATTGTTTGTTAGAAAATTTCTCTCTGTACAAACACAGAATGATTGATGTACAAACACAGAACAATGTTTCCAGTACAAATTTACATAAGATAATTAATGGAATCAATGATACGTGTCGAGAAGATCGGTGACAGTCGACTGATTTAGCAACGATGAAGAAATCGTGAAACTTGGGATCGGTTGTTCGATCATCACATAAAAATGTCGCGCGTCAACATATAAGGTAGAAACTCGCACAAGCAACCTTATTTTTACTTTTCACCTCAGATCCACGTGGTTAATGCAGTAATATTATGTCAGAGATAATTAATATATTAATTGTACATAATAACATAAGAGAGAGAGAGAGAGTACATTTTGCATGATTTCGATTGTTGCAGAAGAAAGCCAGTATCTTGCGTTGTGTAAAAAATTGATAAAACATCGATGTTATAAAGTTTCTGCGACAGTTGCAAAGAGAGATATAAATACAGAAGCAAATAAAAAAAAACTGTAAAAATATTCTCAGATGAGAAACATATCAGAGATATTTATAAAGTAAATACGAGAATTCTCTTGCGACTGTATAATTTTTGTGACGGAAAGATTTATAGATTGGAAGGTGATAAATTTCCATAATCACAAAATAGAAATGTTTAACTGATGACAAATTAACTGGCGTTGCATGCTTGAAACGAGCGAAAACTATAGTCAGTTAAAAAAACATGAGTTGCTTTATAAACCATAACGTGCTTTATAAACCATAACGTGATAGCTAAATAAAATGTTTGCACTAAAATGTGCTATATAAAATGTTTTTTTGTTTATCATGCAGTCTTATATTGACAATTTACATACGTATGGCGCCAGCAATTAAAAAAAAAAATTACACATTTTAGTTTCTCCTGTTTATAATTAAAAAGTAGCGTAAAAATTACATTTGCTTGTGTTTTATTGTGAATGTTCAGTATGAAACTCGCACTCGTGCAGGTGTAAAAAAAATTTACTAAGATCATGTGTAATGTACCATATAATAAAAAAAAACCTACAAAAAGATATTTATAGTCAGATAATCCAACAATTTTTCTTGTTACAAACTTGTTTTTACATAATGTTTTTATCTTATAATGATTTCATTTACATGGAAAAATACTTCAATGAAGTTTCCATCATGAAGAAATATTACAACATTGACAAATTTACATGTTAATGCATGTGTGTGTGTATATATATGTGAGTTCTATTTAAAATTTTCAATGTAAATGTTAAAATCACGTGTCAGTTAATTTTACCCGTAGTAATATTGATGTTAACTAATGATATCAAAATTTCAATAAATACACCAGTTGCGACGCGTATAATTACGACGTACTACACGAGTAATTAGTGTCAATTGACCGCAGATTTATCGCTAGTCACTGTTCGTTCTCTTAACGCAAATCCGTTGTGGAGATATTAAACGAACGGATCTATCAGCTACAATTTGTTCGCATTAAGTGTTTCTATGAAGAGTGAACATGTCGTTCAATGTTTTTCTATAAATCTTAATCGCGTTTTGCAGCATTTAAATTAGCGCGCAAAAAAACACATACTAATTTCTCTATTTCTTCCCTCTTTCGCAAACAAGTTTACTCGTTTGTCTTGTGCATATATTACTGACATGTATTACCTGTCCTTTCGCTTTTCGTTTCGCGTTTCTGTTGTGCGTTTGTCTGCTGTTTGGCACCACGTTCTTGCACGGTATTATCTTCGCGGAAACCGGACCACTCGCTTCACCGGCAGTTGTGTCAGCCTCGTTCACAACTCTCTTCGCGCACTGATCACTGGACTCCGCTGCTGACTCGCTCTCACTGTCCGAACTGTCCTCGCGACTCGACATTTGGCTATCGACTGATTGCTTGACTCGTAACTGACTCTCGCTGCCGACTCTTCGCGTGTTTGTTAGAGAGTGGGGATCTTCTGAAACCCACAATCTTTGTTGAGTCTGAGAGAAAATTAAATCAGCGAATTGTGATAAAAAAAAAAAAAAGCAAAATAAAAAAACACTTGTGTAGACACGAACCTTATCTCATCTCGGGACAAACGTAAACTTCTGAATCATAAGTGCAAGATCAATTAACAACGTAATATTTTTTCCACGCGCGCAATATCAATCGGTCAATGATGTAACGAGAGAATTCTATTCTGAATTAATTGATGATTAATTGAAACAATCGATCGTCTATCGAGATTATAATTAATAAGAGTTCGAGCAACTCACTATAGAATATGTTACGTTAAATTAAGCGATTAGGCTCGAGAAAAATTCTCATTCGGAACAAACAAAATTCGTATCTCAGAATAATTACCTTTCACTTCCGTTTCGCATTTATCTACGATAAATGTCGCAGATGAGTGCACGGAAGCAACGTTGTTCTTCTCGCGTTCACCGTCATCAGTCGAGGATAGAAGAGCAACATCCGATTCGATAAAATCAGCAACGGGAAAAGCGCACTTGGAAGTCACGGGAGTTCCGTTTAAATCGTCTTCTATTTTCTGCGGCAACTTCAAGCGCATGGGTGCTAGGCAAATTGTTCGGCCCAACGACTGCTTACACGGCGACTCGTCGTCCGGCAAGCTGTCTGCGAACGATTTGGTCGGTGTGGAATCGGTCGAAGAATCGCTGATGTTTTTCGCACTACGATAATTAAATGGACATCTAAACGTGATGTTCCGATCCGCCGTGATCTTGTCGTCGATTTTCTCGTCGATTTGCGCGCAAGAGTCATCGCTCATTTCGCTCAGCGACTGTCTCGCTTCCAAATCGGATCTTTGTGAATCCTCGTGTGAGTCCTGCACCGCCGCCATGTCGAACGATCGGCAGTAAACCGAGATTTTCCTACGGGGACTCGCCGGATTGCTCGCACTGCTCACTTCCGGCACTTGAAAGGTCTTAGCGGTATTAATTTCTTCCTTCAACATGGCTAGTTTTTGCGGAGCCACTTGCAGAGCGTTTCCTGCTTTCCACATTTCGTTCGTTTGATTTTCGTCGATTTGGTTGGAATTGTTCCAACGACTCAAGACGCGCGGTTCCGCGGTGCCGAAGGACGCAAACTTCACGTCACCGTTTTCCCGCGTCTGACTGTCTCCCCGCGCGAAAACGAAGTTAAAAGACTCTGCTTTCGAATCTTGATAGCTGGATACCTGCTGCGTCGAATTTTCCGCGTTTTTCGACGATGGCGGTGACTGTGGACACGATGGCAATGTATGCACTAATCGATACCTGTAAACAACACGTAATAATCACAGTTTAAATTACACAATAATTTTTATTGCCATTGTGAGACTTACAAAAAAAAAGTACCAGAGAACATTGAAAGAGTCTGACGATACCGTTTTCTCTTTGTAAAACAGAGAGAAGAAAGAGAGAGAGAGAGAGAAATGGAAAGAAAGCCGAAGGAAGAGAGAAGAGAAAAAAGTTTCTTCTTTTTTTTTCACAGCAAATAAATCTCGAACTAATAGTTACAGTAAATTCCGTGAAAATCTTATATACAAATCGACCTTGAACTTCGGGGTGGCGAGTGCTCTTTGCGATTGCCAAGCGTGACCAGAGTGTTCTCAATGATTTCGTGCAATTCTTTGATCATGGGATCGATGGTGCGAAATCGATTTTGATTGTCCGCGTACGTTCTTATAATTCTCGAGAAGGAATCGTCGTCTACGTTGCTGTCGTTCACTTGGTGCGAAACGATCGACTGCCAATCCGTCCCCGTCTTCAGATACGGTTGGCTACAATACAAACATGCAAAGCGAATATTTTATTCATGTAAATTGTTTGAACAAAAAGTGATACAAGTACCACCTATAGAGAGAAACTTAAACACACGGAAACTAACAAAAAGACTTCTGCGCATATGTATTATATATGTACATAAAATTTTTGTTCACATGCGATAGCTGCAACTCGTGCATCAATATATTTGAATACCAATACAATCGGCAAGAAATACTTTTTTTTTTTTTTTTTTTTTTTTTTATAAAAAAACACCGAGCAAAATCGAAAAGAGAGCATCAGTAGACAATGTATGTACAGAGACACCATCTTCAAGAATATATGCAGATGATAAGCGTAATTGAAGTAGAAATTCATGTAAAATCGTTTCATTTGCTTCTCATTTTATAACGTTTAATTCATGTCAGTCTGCACACGCGAGATTGATCATAATGACATAAACAATTCGCGCAGATTACAGCGACAGCTAATTAAAACTGTGCATTTGCGAATTAATTTCGAACGCGATAATTACACCAGTGAAGGAATAAGTCAAGAATTGGTTTTATTTCATACGTTTATAATATAATTACAACAGCACACTTAAGTTTATTTATATGACAACTTTTCATTATATGTTTATAATTAGTGTAAATTAATACTGAAATAAATTTTTTTCACAATGTTACATTAACACATTCGATGACTCAGCATATGGGTCACGCATGCGTTTTGTTAAGCGACACTCAAGAAACTTACCCCGGCAGTTTAACATCTTTCAGTTCAAATTTCTTCTAAAATTCGTTCAAAACTCAACAGCCGATAAAAAGTGATTTTAAAAAAATTTTTCAAAAACTGAATTCTTTGCTTGAATAAATTATTTTTTCACACGCACACGAGATGTGATTTTTCACGAGTGTTAACGTCGTACTAAATCCATCGACATGCGTGGCAAGAAGGTCTGGAATAAACTGATTTGTGTCCGCACGGTGAATTCAAGTTCTCCTAGCGGTGCTATCGTCTCTTTTTCTCTCTCCCTCCTTTTCTCTCTTTCTCTCTGCACAGCTATGAAGTCCGAGATGCATTTAGAGAGAATGGAATAACCGCGCTCGCGCGCGCTTATATTAAAACCACATGTATGTGTAAACAAGCGCTATGTTGTACGTACATTCTGTCTTAAGTTTTTTTTAGATCTATATAAAATATAAACATGTAATTACATAAAATGAATTTTTTTCATCAAGACGCGATAACGCGAGAGTCAAAGATCGAAAATGATGTAATGCAAGATTTTTTTAAGATGCAGTCTCTTTATTTCTGTCCGGAACGTCATATTCGAGAAAGCTATATCATACTCGTATATATGCGCAGATATAACACCGATGGAAAACATGGATATTCTCGGCTATTTTTATGGGAAACCCTGAAAACCCGCCCACTATATTCGACCGTGCTCCAGATATCTCACCCGAATGATCGTTTACTTTCGGAATCGAGATACGTATTTCTCTCGTTGCTTGTAAAATTACTGCGTCATTTATTATTAGGACCGGTGCTTCGGTCCTTTGATAAAAAGAATCCAAGAACTCGACACACGTTTCTCCTGACCAATTCGACGACAACAAACTCGCATCAGAACTCTTCTTTCGCAAATTAATTAACTTCACCTTTAACTTCCGCAGCGCGCTAACACATTAATTACAAAGGCGCAAGTGTTCCGCGTTATTGTATGCAAACGACGAATATTGTTAACTCACGTGCGTGCCGGAGACAGGTTTAGGAAACACGGAACACCGAATTGTGCAAAGGTTTCGGTTGCATCCGCTGGATCAGCTCGCAGTTGTGTGGCAAAAAGAAATCGTTTTTTTTTTTTTTTTTTTTTAAATAAAAAAGCAAGTCACGCACAAGAAGAGAAGAAAAGAAAAAAACCACACACGCGTGTAGTTTCAGTTTATTTTCATGATAATAGATGTTTATACTGCAAATGTGAACGGTCATCTGATATAGTAGCAGTATAATAACGTTTCCAGCGTGCGTGTCAAGGTAAGTCTCGGTTCGGTAAGTCTTATCATACGTCAAAGAGATCGCGTTGACAATAAAAACACACAATTCTCAAGAAATAAAATATTGAAAAAAAAAACCAACGCGACTAACCATATTCAACAAAACGTTCGTCTTCCGTTTCAACGCCTCGATATTGTGAGTTTTCGAATCCTGCGGATTAAAGTCCGGTATATCGTTACTAGAACTCCACATCGTAACACAAATCTGTATAATTCTGAAAGCCAATCACACACAAAACTAAAATGTAAAATAACTTTTATCTATCAAATCAAAAGGAAAAATAGAGACGATCGATAAGGAAAAATTGAAAAGTTGATCGAATTAAAAAAGAAAAAAAAACACTGACTTTTCCAACTGTTCCAATACTGTGGAAATATCATCATCGTATTCTTCTTCGAGTTCTTGTTTGCACGAGTCGTTTGCACACCCAGCTACAAAGCCCTGAAACACGCAATATGAGACGCATGATGTAATGTAAAAAACATAAAACACTATTAAGAAAGAAATTACGAGCGTTTCCACTTTACCGAAGCTTTTAATTCCGTGTATAATGACTCTTGTAGCAGCACTTTCGTCGTGCACTTATAGGGCGTGCTGTGTGTGTAATATCCATCTGTAATTGGCGGTGACAAGGAGAGCTGTAAATATTGCGCGCATTGCCAATTACATATCGCGAAAGAATCTTTTCTATATATATTTAGTTTTTTATAATAATAAAAATTTACTTTTTCACTGGAAGGATATTGATTGAACATCGACAACGATTGCAATTCCGTATTCTCGTCCGCGAGCTGACGATTCTGTTCGCGCAGACTCTGCACATTACAAAATTACATTTTCACGTGAAGTTACATCATTATAATTTACAATATAATGTGTGTGCATATTCTTTCAGAGATAATTTTTACGCTTACATTGATCGTATATTCGTAAGACTTTTTCAGACCAATACTTGTATCCTCTAACTCAGCCATTGCGGCCTTCAAGTATTTACATTCGTTTTCTTTTTCGTCAAATTCTTCTTGCTGTCTAATAACTTGTCTCATAGCATCCATCTTTTCTTTGCTGAGTTTTTCAATTGTCTCTTCTAAAGCGGATATAGTTTGCATCTAAAACGCCAAATTAAAAAATTTAAAATTTGGATGTACAAAGGATCTTTCAATGTGTCTTCATTACTACAAATACATGAACGTTTATGCATCTGAAAAATTGCAATTAGTTTCACCTCAATTTCCATGGCTTCCACTCGTTTCGTCAAATTCTCCTTCTCCTTCGTACATCTTTGCAGATTCGAAGCCGTAGTCTTTTCTCTCAAAATTACTTTGTTCAATTCTTCTCTCTGCTCATCATTTTCCTTCTCTAATTGCTGACACGTTTGTACATATTGATCTCTATATCGATAAAGCGGAACAATCTCACATAAGTCAGGAAATATCGCGCATTTTTGTATAAAATTTCCATCGTTTGTTCGTACAAATTGTTGAAATTTTTATTTTTTCTTTTTTATACGAAGTAAAACGCACTTACAACTGCTTCTTCGCATTGCCGCATTGCACTTTAAGATTATCGATTACCGCTTCATGTCGTTCAAGTTCGTCGTGAAGAAGATTGTTTTCCTCTTGCAATTCCCGAACTTTCATACGGAGCTCGAATTCTATTACGTCTCTATCCATGTTTACCGCAGTTTTCAATGACGAGTCCGCGTCGCTCAAAATGTTACAATTTGCATACATCACGTTATCCGTACTGTAACAGCAATCACGCGTGTTTCTTTATTTAAGTAAAAACGTTAATATTAAACTGTGCAAAGTACACATTTAACACTCTAAGTTGCACGCGTGTTACACTTGATTTGATAAATACATACAATGATCAGCGTTGAATTGAGAGGAGAAACAGGTTGCCTTTTACGCGCCATTCTCTTTCAATAGTTGTTGATCGGCTGAAATAAAACGGCATACAGAAGAGGTATTTGCTTCTCCTCTCACAAAACCGTTTATTGCCAGTCACTATCTTTTTTTTTTAATATCAAAAACATTGCAAAATTCATTACTTCGTATGTGCATATTGACTTCCTCTCCGAGTTCAACAAAAGATACAAAAAACAACATAAAAATATTACATTCAATAAAATCACGTGAACACATTGACAGATGAATACATGTTAAAATATATTAACGTGTTATTGTACGCTTACGTTACGTAATATTAAAATAAACGCGTAAAAAAAAAACAATTTCCACTCATTTCCTATATTGATCGAAAATCATAATCGATTGAGTGACGCGTCGCGCAATCACATACACACGTTGTCGCTGTGTCAGGAATGTCGGCAAAGCATTTTGAAAAATTAATTCTGAATTGGGCGAATTCATCGATCAAAATCACAGATCTACGTTTGTCCATTTGCGACAAGTGACAATGAGATCGCCGATCGGAAAATCACATTCTGAATGCGATAGATTCGAATCCGAGTCGGTGAAACACCAACAAGATGACCAGATACGACCACAAGCGATTAAAGACTAAACCTCACATGCGAATTGCATAAGAAGTGTCCCGGCGCCGATTTCCAGCTGCTACAATATTACCCGGAGTCACACTTACCGCGCGTTAAAACACCTGCGTACTTGATCGAAATCGACGATCGAGAACTTCGAGACAATCGGAAAAAAAAAAAAAAAAAAAAAAAAAAAACACTCACGCACGAACACTCTTTTTGTGACAACTTGACGAAGTTATGCCACCGGCGTTCGTGCCGAAAAAAACAAAGATTGTCTACGGAAGAGAAGACGAACTTTAGTACGCGTATTATTTTTCGCGGCTACCAATCGAGACAGCAGGTTTACAGTACGCGCACACACATACATACACACACGTGCCGCTTATCACACCGCGCGTATAATACACGAGCGAGTATAATGGACGTGTACGATCGGTTCTTGCATATGCGTGCAACGGCGACACACAAACGCCTATCACGTAACGTTCATGCACGTGTGACAGAGTCCGAATGCAAAACGACGTAACGTAAATAGACATACATAATTCCCGTTTAAAAAGTTTGAGTAAAAAGCGGATGAAAATCTAATTGTGGACGTTCGATGAGAACAAATTCAAGACTTTCCTTAATTTTCTTTCTTTGTAAATTATTGCAATGTGCAATTTGTCAAGCAAATTAGATCAAGTCGCTGGAAAAGCAAGCATGCTTGATCGCGCGAAGATATTCTTTTTTTTTTTACACAAAGAGATAGATAGATTTAAAATAGCGGATGTAATAGCGCAAAAGGTTGTGTCCTTGCGAAATTTAACGCGAAAAATAAATTGCTGCAATATATTACGCGAGAAACCGATTGCTGGAGAAGCTCTGTCCGCTTGCAAACGCGTGCAAAGTGTCTGTGCGACATTATGCGCGTGTATATAATTTTGTCGAACGGCATATGATTTTTTACACGAGATAAATGACTATATGTAAATTCGTGATGCTATCTTGTACGGTCAAAACGGTGAAATTTTATACACACTACAACGTCGTTTTGCATCGCAATAGGCGAAGAGAACATCATCCGTCTACGTGTCGCGGAAAACAACTGTGATTTATCAACTATGTACTAATACGGACTGTACGGATATAAAGATAGAAATTGTCTGGATTACAGATAAGAAAAAAAAAAAAAAAAGAACGGGAAAAGTGTGTTCGCGACCAATCTCTTGCGGCTATTTTTATAAATCAGATCTCCATAATGGTTCTACAGTTCTGCGTGTCTTCATTCTCTTGAAGTCTCTTTCGATAGAAATATCATTTTACTTGTGTGCTCACTCGAATCTTTCCTGCATATTATTGTTGTCATCTTGTAAGGAGCGAGTCTTTTGCATGTCGAAGATCCAGTATTTCGTCGCCTCTCTGAACTGTTGTAAATTGACATAATCGTTTGACGAAACGGCAACGAGATACTTCCGCAACTCCGCCAGTTTATCGACTCTATCAATCAAGACAAATGCGATGTTACGATACATAACTTGTTTCTTTTTTTTCGTTTTTGCAAATGTCAACTAACAGTATGGTAGCGATACGACAACTGTATTAAACAACATTGTATTCTCATGAGAGATTGTCTTTACATATTTATGTTTCATTTGTGTTTTACAACTTAATTTGCGATATACTTTGTACTGACCGGCATTGAATCATTCCACGATAGGTAAAAAAAAAGTTCTTCTCGGTCGGTCAAACACAATTGGAATGAAATAGAGTAAACCGACGCATAAGAAGAAAACTTTTCAACTCTCGCGAAACGATTCAATGCTGATCGGCGTACACACTGCATTTAGTTGGTGTACTTGAAGTTGCGCGGTGCTTTGAAGACGATGTTCCGCGCTATCTCGTTGTAAATTAAAGATTGTCTTGTGAGAATGTTTGCTCTACTACGCCATTATACACGTATACGCGCGAACGCATGTATAACCAAGATGGTTTTACTTTTCTTCAAGAAACGACTGTGCATATACCGATCGAAGTCCGCGTATCGCATTTGTTCTTCTATCGATCGAAGGTTATACACGCCAATATAACTGCATATTTGTTGGACAGAACGCGTCAACGCGTTAGGTCAAGTTTGTGCAGTCCGTGACCGTTAACTTGTACCGATAAAGTTCTGCATTAAAATTTCAATGGTTTTGTTTATAATAAAGTGTTCATTCAGTATAAACGAGAGCACTGAGATCTTATTGTTGAACTTTACCGGTTCGGTACAAGTTAACGGCTGCCTGGGGCTCTTGCGCGGAACAACGCGGCGGTCACTCAGCATTTCGCTCCTATAAAAAAGCAGATAAACAATTAGCTACCCCGTTGCTTTTAGCCGCGTTGACGTGTTCTGTCTGCATCAGCCACAGGAGAAAGAAGATCGCGCAAATAATAATTGTTGTAAGAACAGTCGCAAATGAGAAGAGAATTGCTTGTTAAAAAATATATCGAAAGTGTGTTTCCTTAATCCTTAATATTATTCGATACTCACGGCCAGGTTGGCAATTGGTTCTGTATGTACTCAATGATCCTGGAGATTTGCACTTTGTCGCCTATGTATTTCTCGTGCCGCGTCGAGCACGGCGACGACACCAATACACAGACACCGCATTCCGCGAATATGTGCTGCAAAACTGAAAAACAAATCGTTCGCTTGATCACGATTGATTTCTCATCTCATCTTCAATGCATGACAATACGTCCGTGAGCAATTTTGATCTGATTTTTTGTGAGAAATGGGTGATAGAAAAAAAAAAAAAAAAAAAAAAACTTACCGCTCTCCAACTTATTGTCATCCAATCTCGCGACACTCACGGACATAACTCTACGCGATCTTCGCGTCAAGGAAGATTCTGAAAAATACCTTGTAATGTGTGCGACAACAGATTCTGATCGCAAAAAGAACGCACAACCGCTGATAACAATGTGCAAGTATACGCATAAACAATTTTATTCTATGGAGTCACGTTTAGATCTTCACGCGCTTGAAACACGTTGCTAAAGTGACACTAACAACCTGGCATACAAAACCATTACCGTTCTGTGATGTTTCGGAAACAAGAGATACTTGACGGAATACTTGGTTTAGGGTTTAGGTATTGAAGTTGCTTGTTCGTGTGTTTACATCACCGCGGCAATTCATATCGGTCGCAGTAACGACACCTACACTTGAATTCTCGGGCCTATTTCACCCACTCGCTGGATTGGCTGACAAGCCCGTAAGTGGGGAAAACTTTTTGTTCGGACGGAATTCAAATTTTTGCCAGACAAAACTTAGACATTTCCACGTGGTGCTGTGATTTTTTTTTTTATATTAACTGCGTTCGGTATTGAAAATCTGAAGTTTAATCGCAAGTTCAATGGCTTCTAGAGCGTAACATATTATTAAATTCGACGTTGTTTTGTCAAGCAAATAAATTTATTATTATTCAAATGTTTCATCAGTAACTGGCAACACGTCCAAGACAGATACTAAAAACATCAGACAGCATCATGTGTGAGTTTACAAAAGCTAAATTATGTGAATCGGTACGACAAGTCTTTAAGTTTCATTAAAAAACGCTACCTTTTGATCAGCTCAATATATCAGTAAAATATTTTCATCAAGGCTTTATGTGTCTTTACACATAAAAGTTATATCAATAAATATATCAAATAAAATCTGGTTTTTAAAGTTTATACATAATACAGCTACAATATTAATGTATAGGATATGTATGTAAAAATTAATGCGCACAGGACATGTAAATTAAAAAGAGATGACAACATATGTTACACATACTATACTATTTATGTTTTAAAAATTTGTAAAGATAGCAGTCTTCTCTATTTTATCACGTATCGCAGATGTCAGATCGGGATGAGATTGTATGTGCGATATTACAAATTCACGAACTTCATCGTTACATAGATGTAACGTGTCAATGATGTATTCGCTGGTACAAAGTTTAATGACATCCAGCAAGTATCGACTCAGATAAGTTGAAAGATCTTCGGGATCAAGTTCTTTTCTTTCTGTATCTGGAAACGTTACACGTGACATACGTTCACATTAAGTTCAGATTAAATTAAGTCATCATATTTCGCATATTATTTTCACTTTAAAATCAAATTCTCTGTACCTGTTTTGAGAAAGAAGACAATGCACATCACAATATGATCTAGTTTTGGTGAGATATTTATGTCGCATTTGTGAAAGCTTAACAGTATATGCACAACCTCGAAGATTATATTAACAGTTATTTGCTGAAGTGGAATTAAATTGTACGACTCTTCATATGGTTTTAATATCCTGTACATAATTTCGATCACTCTTGAAATGCTTTCATTGTTAAAATTTTCAGATGTAAATAAATCTTCTAACACAAAAGTCAATATCTGCAACCAATTTTCAATGAACTCTAGGTCTGAATTACAATGACTGCACTTTTCTATCGATATCCGTTGCATGAAAGATTCTAACAATCCAGGAATCAAATCGTTCACTTTAAATAGTCTCCTTAAGAAATTCACTTTATCAATTAAATTTATTTGAGACATAGAACTGAGCGTCTTTATCACTGAGGCTAACAAGTCATCTGCAATAAAGATTTTGAAAATTATGAACATCATAAGGAAAATAAATTTTCTTTATATAAATTAGGTACATGTCTGTATATATACCTTTAGTTGAACTGTTCAACATGAAAATAATAGAGTCCCCAAAGAAATCACATTCCGTAAAATATGTTGTCCAACTTAATTTAGATTTCGTTTGGATTTGCCATGTAACTGATTGTACAATGCGAAGAAGTTGAATTAATATTGCCGAGTCATCAGATCTTAAGCGACTTAGAATTTGTGTCATCAAGTCTTTATCATGGCATATTGTATCGATTACATTGTCGTTACAACACATATTGCCAATGATACCCAAAATCGTTTCCTGAAAATATATTTACTATTTAGATAAAAACATAAATCTCTTTGCTATTAAATCATAATTCTTTTCTGCATGAACAACGAAAAATAAGTATATACAGTCAATCGTGGCTCATCACAGATTTCCAATATGTTCTTTGCTATGTTTAGAAAATCATGTGATTCCAGATACAAGACTACTGCTTCTTCCATACTTAAGTCCCATAATGTACAAAGTCGATCTTCTACATCCTCTGTGAAGTCCTTAGTGTTACTTATCTGAAATTAGTTATACAATGCATCAATTATACTTGTTTCATAATCACAAATATAATTAAGAAAGAATATCAATAAAAAATTAGACTAAAAAACTATAACCAATTATTACTACCTTGTATAGAGACATCAAAGTAGTAATCATCCATTTCTCGCTGCAAAGATTATCACCTATAGCATCGCCTCTTAGTATTTGCAATTCTTCTTCGTTCACGTCTTGAGAGTCTATCATAATGAAAATTTTAATTCAACTGTTTTTGGCACACGTTGTTACATGCGTGAGACTACAAAACAAATATTTGATGAATAGTATTTGATAAATGTCAGTATGTAAAAGTTCAATATATAAACAGATTTTACCTAAAATTGATGAAAATACGTCCAGATGCGTTTTTATACACAATATAAAATTTAGAAAGTTAATTTAAAGCTGAGAAAATGATTACAATCCCATTGTAACGTCTCTTACTGCTGCTTACTAGTCTCTTACGAAGCTCGCGCTTACTGATTATAGCGCTATACATTGACTAAAGTAAAAACTACATAGTGACATTCCTTTTCGCGTTTAGCACTATACTTGTTACCCGGTTTGATTCTGTGCTCCATCCCGCTTTATGTCCACGAACTGTTATGAGAACCCAAATATAAATCTGCAACTACAATTACAAACTACGTCAAAATAGATTTATTTTTTTAACTTTGAAAAATCCAAGCTGGCACGGCATCTTCAAAAAACCAAAATTTAAACACTTTTCTAACGACACTGAAGTGTTACACCAGAAGTTCTGGTACACAAAGCATCATATTCTAGTTTATATAACACAAAAAAAAAAACAAAAATAAAATATTAAGTTAACAACACTAAATTTCTTTGAAGTATTTATTTTAATTGTATAATTAAAGGTCATTTTGTTGTTAAAGCTTAAAATATTAACATAATAAACTATTTTGAAATATGAACATATAATTTTTGAAAGAGATAATCTATACATGCTCTGCGATTTAGTACTACAATAAAAGAAATGCATTTGTTGCTACAATAATCTTTTTCAATACTGTGGTCGTTTTTTTTTTTAAGATTCCCGAGTTCTGAGAATTGTAATCACATATATGCATAATTACATTTATGCATGTGATGTATAAAATCACAGAAACATTTATTATGCATTCATATTTCCGTACGACATTTTTGTTTCGTGCGGTCAAACGTGTGCACACACAAAAGTATAAAAAAAGTATTCATCTCAACACGAATATTATTATAGGATATGTTGCAAAATCTCCATCGGCACTCGCATAGTCTGATCATCAACAAGAACAATATCAAACTTTTTCATGAATGAGTCTAAACTGGTCTCCACCTGAAAAGAAACCAAATTATTTGTCATCACAATGTAACAATCGATAACTCATTAGCGAAATATTTACATGTTCATAAAGAAACCCTATTTTCAAGACTGTTTTGTTTGTCCTATTCTCTATTTCCTCTGTCATATCCGCATCTCCCGTTGTATCACCCATTAAAAGAACATTCTGTCTGCTGCTTCCAAACATTTTTAAGTAATCTTCCGTTACTGCGCATTTATTCTTGTTGTATGCGTGTATAATTACGTCGTTCTTAAATCCATCTAATTGTTTTCCATTATACTTGAGAAAGTTGGAGATTATTTTTACATTATCGAAGAGTGCATTGTGGTACCTCAACACGGCCTCCACCATGTCTCCCAAACCAGCGCTAAACACTACAACTGGTACTTTTGCGTTGTACAATTTTTCAAACATCTCTGTCGTATCATCGCGCAAAATGTTGTCAAATGTTTGAGCAACTTTTTCTATTTCATTAGAATCAAATTCAAAACCTTTCAATAAATTAGACGCAGCTTGCATCCATTCGGACATAGCAATTGATTTTTCGTGCAAAGACAGATGTGGATCTATTTCCATGGGTCTATACTTGTTGTACAGCTGCTTGGCTTCCTCTGAGTATTTTTGCGGCAACTGCTTACAGTTTTTAAACATACCTAATCGATAACAGATTGATACTAAATATCAGTCTTCATTCAAGTCTTCAACAATTTACAGGAAACATTTTACAGGAAACATTTTACAGGAAACAATGTTTAAGTTATGACAATTTGTAAATTTGATTGCTTAAATTTCAGATATTAAATTGTAACTAAATTAAAAACTTAAATAAATAAGTTGACAACAAATTATATATATTATGTATATGTATATTATTATATTATATACACAGACAGAAGAACTTCTTTTCAAACTTTATATAACTCAAATAAATTCCTTCAATACTCACCAAAACTACTGAGCACATGTTTTCCATCTATGTGTTGCTTTGTGAGAGTCAAATCAAAATCTGTAACTATCTGCATAAAAAATCATACGTTAACACAAAATATGCTACAGCAAAAAGTAAATCTATTTCTTTTAAAGAAACAAAAAGTAAATACAACATACTTGCAGATTACTTGTGCCATCTTGTAAAAATTTATTTATTATTTTCCGGAGTGTGGCTTCATCCCTAATGTAAACATGATTTTGCCTCAAAGAAGGAATCTACAATAAAAATTTATATTTTATATTAGAAAAGAAAGGGACATTATGTACAAAAATCATCTTGGATAGAGTCACTTACGTCGTCGATCGTCACTTCGCTGTTCATCGTTGCTAACGACACGAAAAGTAAATAAATACATTAATTAAATAACTCTAAAAATTAAATTCTACCACATGTAGTACGAAACACGTGAACGGCCTCCTCAAAATTGTGTACAACTATGAAGTATACGTGGTGTGCGTTTTGCTAACCCTGGCGACTTCTAAACCAGCGCTATGTCCACGAGTGGTGCACATTGATAACTACGTAGCCATGTAACCGACTGACTTGTCGGTACGTACACTTTATCAAAACGTGAACATGGTTCCATTCCGTTCTATATCCACAGAGTGCGGTTTTCTTTTGTCCTATGAGCACTAAAAACATTTTAACAACGTACTATAATTTTAAACAACGTACAATATTTTTTCCTTTTTGAAGCCTAATACTTCGACGAATTTATTCCTACATGCGTGTGCTTTATTTTTTACCCACACCAGAAGCAGTAAATGTTACTGCATTTATAATTTTAAAAGTATAACAAAACTGGATAACTGAGTGTTTAGTATATTGTCAGTTAATATATTTAAAATATTTTTTGACATACACATATACACATATAAGTGAACATATTGTGTGTAAATATAAAAAATATAAAAATTCTTGCAATATTAAATTGTTCAGGTGTACAGTGAAATGATTAAGAACTATCAATGGCTTGCATCAGGTGGTATCCATAGACCCATCTTCAGATTTATATTTCTTGTAAGCCTCGTCAAATTGCTCGATTGTGTAATCACACATTTTCTCCAGGTCTTGGAAACCACGTTTCAGCACCTCAACCACATCTTCGCTATCTGTTTGAATGTTAAGGTGTATTTTGTTTTCCGCTGGATGCGGTATGGTATAACCACACAATTTTACACCAGGACTGCAAACAGAACATGTGACTCCATAAGATTTTATTTTGGATTTTTACCATACAACACGCACTTGTTGCTCAAGACAGATACATACTAATCACCTATCACAGAACTAAGTGCATTTCCTAAAGTATGTCCCTCATCGAGGAGAACAAAAGTTCCGTTTGTGCCTCCTCGTGATCCTTCTAACTGTACAAATAAAAAATGAGTTATTCTCTCTGTGCATAGTTAACTTTTCATCGATTTGAACATTACCCTCCACAGACGATTTTCCATTGTTGTGATTGTTTACCGCTACAATCCTAACCACAAAACGGTCCAGGTGATTCTCACTGAAACGTTCAAGTCAGTTCAACTACGTGAGTTTTCTCACGCACGTGCACCCTCGAGCACGTTGCACTTTTCCTCGCATGCGCAGTCGTGGACATTCAAGAAGTGCGTGCCTACTACAACGAATTCAGTCGATCGGTTCGCACGTGTTCGCACCACCACAGTTGACTACAATACTGTGCACATATAAATACTCCAGTTTGGTTGGATATTTGTGTCCGTGCAGGATGCACAGTGTCATTTTTACTCCTTTTCCGTTTTATCGGTCAGAGTGAAATTCGATCGCAATCAACACACCGGCACATACCCTCACGTGTTCGACGCTGATATGTGATTAGTAAGTACTTCTCTCTTTAAACTCACAATTTGTATTAGAAATTTATTAGAATTTTCTTGCAGCGTGATTTTTGAAGAAGCATTATGTGTTTTACACAACATCGTATTAGAATTACGATTGGAAAGATGCAATATATACCGTCTCGTGGCAATGTGGTTACGTTACTCTTCTGAATAAAATATGCGAAACGCAGTAGAATTTATAACGTTAGAATTAAGACCGCGGTTGCGATCGTGCAATGTGTTCATCTCTATGCAAGAAGACGTTTGCTTGAAAAACGTTCGAATTAAAATCCTGGAAAGTAACATAGTATTGACACTCAAAAACCGTAGTGTAAGTTTTTCATTGCCATCCGTGAAAGTCATACCTACTTCGCTGTCCGTGTTGAGCGTAATGAGCAATTGGATTTGCTTTCGATTGCAAACCGCGCCGTTAGATTCCGTATTCGGATCTTTTAACACGGAAGTTGTGACCGGCTCGGAGAACCAGTCTGAGGTCAGATCCAACGTTGTGTGTTCACCGCCGATTTTAGACGATCTCAAGTTGTTGTGCAAAACATCCGAATGCGTCATGTTGTGCGCTTGTTGTAAGAATGTTATTTCGAAACCTATTAGTTTCAAGAGATTCCTACCGGTACCTGACACGGATTACGATCCGAACGAGTGGTTCTGTTGCAATCACAATTCGAACATCTCCGCTACCGATCTACAACCACGAGATTCCGATTATTTATACACTTCCTGCTTCTCGCTACTGCACAAAAATATCTTCAAAAGCACCGTGTATCTAGACAGTAAAACATTGACTTGTGGTAAATGCTTGTTGCACATAGGCACACTTTACAAGAACGGTTTGTACAAAATCTGGAACTGTTGCGTTGATCACAAGTTGCAGGGCGATACCTCCCCGAGCACTGTAAACGCCACCGATCCGCTCGATGATTTTTTACTGCTCGTAAGAGACTCGTTGAGCGAAATACTGGGAGAGGAAATTGTCCTACAGACATGTGTCGGTAGACAATCTCATTGTCTTTTAATAAAGCCAATGGATCACAAGTTGAACTTAATTACAGAGCCCAGTCGGAAGATTCCTGGTGATACCGATACTATTCCCTTGCAACAGAAATGCGTTACCAAAGTTTTGTACAAATATGAGACAATTAGAGTTAGCGCTTCCGTTACTGTTAATTACTCAACTACTAAATATTACGAAGTTGGCTTGCCAATAATAGAGGCTGGATTGAAATATTTGTTGTTGTCGACGAAACGATTGCCCCATGTCTACAGAACAGTCGTTACAGATTACTTTCTCGGTTACATTGTTTCACAAGAAGTCAACTGAACGGTATAATTTATTGTCAAAATAATTATTTTTATATATACATATTTTTTTTACACACGTATTTTTTGTACTTATATTTTCGTATATAATATAAACAATAATTAATACGAATATTTCGTCGTGTACATATGTATGCTTGAAAAGACCAAGCTTAATATACAGAACAATCCATTAGACGGCAAAGTACACGAAGTGTTCGAAAATAACAAAAGGCGTTTTTTTTTTTTTTTTTTTTTTTTTTTTTTTTTTCGATGTAGGTGTAATAGGAATGTTATTTACTTCAACAAATGAAAACATTTTATTCGATCAAGCGTTTTCAATTTTATGAATATAAATTGCAGTGTAATAATTTTAAAGAGAAATACTGTGTAATTAAAATTAGACAATATCATTATTCTAATACTATAATATACTTTAGACTGTATTTAATAATTTTATATCTGCGTGACGAATACACTGAGGCTTTAAAAAGGAAAAATTATTGTAAAGTTTTATTGGTGTATAATAGAGAAAGAGAGAGAAAGAGAAATACGCGAATTATAAGAATTAAAATAAAATACTAAGCAATTATATTATTCATCGACGTATTGTTTTGTGCATAAAAAAGGAATAAATTTATTTTCAGAAATCTATTGTTGCGGAATGCTGACTTTTCGTGTTTCTGTTATCTATCGTGAAACGGATCTTTAATGTGGCATGCAATTTATACAATATGACGCACATTGTGTTCGAACTTGCACATAAGATGTGACCTATAATTTTTTTCTTATTATAAAACAATCGCAGTGTCAGTGTTTATAAACATAAAAAAAAAAAAAGATTACGTGTATACATAATTTAACGATATAACAGAAGTGTATACAAGAGTGTGAAAAGTATATTCTGAGAATATATATATATAAAAAAAAGAGGATACACAATTTTATATCATAGAAATCCATTCTCTTAATATTATTAACAAATTGTTTATCAAAGCGAAATTTAAAACGTGAGATGGGAAATAAAACGAAGTATGATATACATAATGTCACCCGTTTCCTAAACCAACTAAAAAGTAATTACTAAAAATATTTCATGGAAATTGTTCAATTGCAAAAGTATATATGTGAGTGTATCCTGTATTGAGTCTACTATTATACAGGGCACTTTAGGCCACAGTTTTCCTTTTTTTTAATATCATGCTGCAGCTAAACTTGTCGCGTAATACGTTGTATGTAGTTATGTAAGATTCGTTTCTTCTTTAGAATTGCTTATTCTGTCTACAAGAGGTTTTATGTACACCCAGTCACCGTCTTTGGTTTCCTTAAAAAGCTGTTTGCAAAAAAGAAAAAAATGCTAGTAAAAAAAAAAAAAAAAAAAAAAAAAAAAAAAAAAAAAATCAAATGAAACACATCGTACACACGGAAGATAAATGTATCTGCTTACTTAATGTATCTACTTACTTTTGTTTGCCACGGTATATTGTTTTCCTTTCGTAGCCGTGCTTCGTCTCGTTGTTTTTGTTCAATTGCATATTTTGCTGCGGTTGCCTTGTCCATGTCATTGATACGTAGGCCAACTGTGACGTCACGCCAAACCTTTCGCGACTCGTATTCCTCTTGTTCGCACACGGTCTTAACCAGTTTTCTTTCCGTAGCGAGTTCTCTCACATCGGCAAACATTTCACTCTTCTGAAATACAAGTTTAAAAAGATATTAATATAAATGGATCATATTAATATAAATGAATGTGTTACATTCGTGCGCGTATTGTGAGTAAATTTTGTAGTATACATTATTGAATTCACTCGCACGCAGCAGCTAAGTGACACGTACGATGATATGTGAAATCTCGAATCCTTCTTAAGTTAGTCTTCTCAACTATCAGTATATATGACTTGCGTATCAACTTACACCATCCGACCATTTTGCTTCCATTGCGCCGCTCCATTCTCCATTTACCACGAGAAACGGCTTTTTATCTGCCGCGTGAAACGCCTGACATGTGATCCGATTCCGTTTGCCACCGTAAAACGGTTTCGTTAAGAATTCTACTGTCGCGTGATAGCCAGTTTGCGCGCAATTTATCGTCACAGTTCCTCCTAACTCTATCCACGGTACAGTGAGGATAGATCTGCCATAACCATTAGGGAAGGTTAGAACGTATTCCTCTCCGTGTTGTAATACATTTACCCAACCCTTTCCCACATTGTGTACTCCTATACTTAAACCCAAGAACTTGCTTTTCGTCCAAACATGAGCTCCGAAACTTATTTTTTTCCCAACATGTTCGGCATAAAATGCACTGACTGCAATCAAATGCGGTAAATATACAAAGCTGCTTTGTTTGTTTGACTTTTTGTTTTGTGACACATGAGCAATACAGAAATCATGAAACTTCGGTATTAAACATTTGAAAATCATTGATAAATTATAAATGTTCAATACCTGGTGGATGATGAGACACTTGTTCAGCAATAAAAGCAAGTTGATTTTCCTTGCACCACGGTACAGGGCCATCTGATACCAGTCTGTTAACAGAATCTGCAACCTCATCGGAAGAATGAGGTATGTTCCAATGACACCGAAAAATTTCACCTAATACAGGGTTATATGGTTTTTTGGCCACACCCGATTTACGTCCTGCATGAAAGCTACACAAGTACCAACGGATTACTTGCACCATTCTCTCACGAGGTGTAAACATATCTGCAATGCTAAATTTGAAAAGAAAAAATTAGAGGTAAAACATGTTACACAAAGATATTTGAAACAAATGGTGTATGTAACACACACAATCTTGCTTTAAACTGTGGAATAATTTAAAGTGGACGTACCTTACAAATTGATCGGGATGAGCAAAGTAATCCGCATACATCTCAAGAAGTGATCTGCGCTCTAGGATAAATGTTGGTAAAGCCACTTTTGTCAAATCCATCCCAATTTTCACTTGCGATAGAAGATGTGTTACAACTGAACCGTGGCTCTCCATAGAATCCACTGAACAATAAAAGCAACAGAAATAAGAAAAATGTTAATGCACATAGTAGCATCACGCAACACTTCATATTTGTTCATATATATTACCTTCTGTTTCGCTTTCTTCTTCGTAAAGAGCTGTAAAAAGATATATATTTATAATCTTTTTAAATTTATGAAAAAAGATTTGGTCATATATTCTTTTAGAATAAACTCAAAACACAAAAAAAAAAATTCTATTGCGCGGTTTCCGGGCTGGAACCCACGTTTTTGTTATTTTCATATCGACGTTACATTAGATATTTCATTCAATTCATTCCATCATTCATTCGAGAGGCTGCTCTTAATCCTGAACGAAGCAAACTGAAATATCCAACTCGGAAACTACGCACGAGAATTTCTGCATCACATAAGCATCGAAGACATTAAAGACATTGTTTATAACAAAAAGTAAAATAGTTTCTCCCTATTTACCATTTGTTGTTCTTTTTGTAACATTATTCTAAGAAAAATGTGGAACATTATTCTAAGAAAAATGTGTAAAAATATCAGAGAGAGTTCTTTAGCCACTACATGTGTATAAGATTTGCGAAAGCTCCGAAAATTTATGCAGAGACTTAACCCTGAAGCTTTTATTGCAAATTGCGATTCTTGTGACACGTGCACTTACGACTTGAAGTTATGTCCAACATATTGTCTCGCCGGAATAGACCAATTTGTATCCATTCCTACACTCATTCCCGAGACTGAATTTCTTAGTAACGCCGAGTATTTCGCCGAGTGCTCCGATAAAATAGCAGACGACAGAACGTCAAGTTCTGTCGAGATACTATTTTTCCGTATGTCGTCATATCAACGAAACATTTTATCTGTTTCGACATATTTTCGAATGGTTTCTTTTAAAACAAAACATCATGCGAAACATATCCTCGGAATTGTCTGCTCGCAAAAGACATTCGTGGAGAACGCTAAATTCATACGTCAAAAACTATATTCGCAATCACTGCGAGATCAATAGCGGGTCGTGGTGGATAAGGCAGTTTGTTGCTGCAGTCATGTGTGAGATATAGTCTGTATTATCGACTACAAGAATTATCTCGTTTGAGAGAAGTATTTAAAAAAAAATATAGATAAACTACACAAAAAGACGCGTTCAAGTTCTGCCTGCGAGGTTTTTTTTTTTTTTATGCGTTGCAAGACAAATGCGGAATTGTAGTTTTCAGATTGGTGTAGTTTACCCTTTTCCCTCTCTGTCTCTCTCTCTCTCATCTCATATAATATGAAAAAATTGTATAAGTTGACTCTATACATAAAATGTATACGATTCTGGAGATTATTTCATTTCAAAATCTGATGTAAAAAAAAAAAAAAACTTTATTGTAATTACGGCAAAATTTATCGGTTTTGTTTGTTTCTGGCTTTGTGAATCAAATGTAGTCTGAAGCCAAGCGACACACGGTGCCTGCCCGATTGTTTGCGTGTTTCTGCTGGCCATCTTGCTGGGAATTAATGGTGTAGCAAGCACGCAAGCAATCCAGCAAATAAAAAAGCATCGTGCGTACGCTGGCTTTAAGGAATCGAGGCGCAGCTGTTCAGTTAGCAAGAATGTTCATACCATGTAAAGTCAAGCTAGCAACATGGCCAAGCCTAGCCTTTCCGATATTGCTGCTCCAGTACGGCAGCAAGCAAACAAATTCAGCAGATAAAAAACGCATCGAGCGCCACTGGCTTAAGAATGTTTTGAAAGAAATTTGTTTTTCTCATTTTCTAAACATCTGTCATCTTACACTTGGTTATAACTGTATCTTTGAATATACAGAGATATGACTTTTATAACACTAATTTGATCTGAAACCTACTACAATTAGTAGATTACAAACCAAACTATTGCAATAGCTCTGAAATAAATTTAATATAAAACAAAAACATGTTAAAAGTAATAAACTCACCATCGTAATCTACTGAGCCATCGCACTTGACAGGCGGCCCTTTGCGTTTATCTCCCATTGAATTTTCCACGGATGAATGTAATCGCTCGTTATCCGATCGCCTGAGGAACATTCATAAAAAAAAGTCAGTTTAATTTCAAATAAGTTAGCATTGGAGCACGACAAGAGACATTGTGTGCAGATTTAACACGCAAATAAAACACTAGTAGTTCAACTCTTCAACAGTTACTATTCTCACTAATCAGTCCACTCACGCATACGCAAATTGCTTCTCTATAACGTGAGCAAGATGTAACTTGTTGAAAAGTTCGACTGTGTTTTTTCGCGTATAGAAATATTAACTCATTATACTTGCAGCGTAAAGTGATTCTGGACCATCGGAGTCGGTATCTCGTCCGCGGCATCGAAGTAATCGTCGTCTTCGTCGGACGATGAGTATGAGAATTGGGGTACTGGTAAGTCTCTATCTACAACTGAACATACAAAGCCAATGCTTCAACTGTACAATTCGCAATAAAAGTTCAAAATAATCTTATTCAATTCGCATCGGAATAGGCAAATGCATAACGACATTAACCATTTGATAACGTAGGTACTCTTGGTTCTATACACTCGGAACCTAGTTCAATGCCAGTTTGCACTGTCATTTCTGGTGCTCTATCTGCAACTAAAAATTTAGCCTCGAGTAGTTATCAATAAACAAGTTTTTGCTTTTATTCATAAGCATAATATAACATATTTATGCAACGATAAAAAGAACTGTTCTGCTAACCACAAGGAAGCGGAGGTGATATGTGTATAGAATTTGATGGTCCTCTGTACACTCCGTTAACTGGTATTGCTGTGTTCTGAAAAAATATAATCAGCATGTAAAGTAATCGTGATGACACAAAATGCAAAATAATTGCGATATAATAAAGCACGCTGTAGCACCTTTGCAATTTGTAATTGGACAATGGTGTGTTTAACAGAATTCAGCATGGCGTTAGCTTGCTCCAAAATAGTAGAGTATTTTTTCTGTTTCTCTTCATCCTCAGCTGCATCTCTCTTGTCTTCAATTAATTTAATTTGATCGATCAAAAGTTGAAGGTAAACATCAGCCTCAGCTACTTTGCGATCAAAATCATGCTTAGGTGGCGATTTCTTAGGATCCCATCTCTGTAAAAATCAATTTCCTGTATTACATTGTGCATTTTAATGGTTTTCATAATAATATTAGTTTGCTCTTTTTATTGTTATTGTAAGAACATATGTTCTTTATACCGTGTGCGAGTGTCTGAGTATTGTGTCTTCCAAGGCGCGAACCCAGCATTCTCTCTCTTCTCCATTACGCGTTTGAAAGTGAAACGTCTTAGGATCGTCTTTAGAAGAGGCTGTTGTGATGGTAAATGTGCTGTCGTCCTCATCATCAATACCAATTATAGCACCTCTCAATCGTACGCAACCACGACGAGCACCGCGCATCATTTTCTCCTTACTCTAACAAACGGAAAGAGAAAAAAACAATTAAAGTATTTAAAAGACCTGCCTGCAACAGCAGAAAGATATTCAATTCTTTACGATATTCTAATTATGATACGAGCATTTATATTAAAAAAAAAAAAAAAATGTGGACCTGTTTGACTACAGTAGTAAATGCATTCTCTCGCAGAATAACTTTACCGTGTAATATGACAGAAGACCAGCATTGTCATCCAAAACAAACCACCGATATTGCCATCCATTAACAACATTTGTCCACTTGCTGAGTGAGCCTTCCATTGTTGTTGACATTCTTAACTGTTGCTCACAGCTCGTTGTTCAGCGAGCAAATTTCTATCAAATTCTACGTATTTCACAGTACATATCTCAAACGAAGTCACGCACGGTCGTTGTACGTACCAGTGGAATATTCCCATATCATATCTTCTTATCTACTTAATGCAGCATAGTGCTGTCTTTTTCACGCGCATTTGGTGCACAGTCGCTTCTTGACGAGACAGAAGGCTAATCCCAAAATCAAAACGTCATCCGTCTCAAAGCTAGAGCCAACAAAGCTCAAATCAAGCACAATCACGAGGTTTCACATACACGCCGCCATCTCTGTGAGCAGTGAAGAGAAACACCAAATATGGCGACTTTTTATCAGTCGAAAAGTGCAAACGCACGTACCTTAGCACGGACAGGCACCAGAATAATAATTTATATTGGTACCGCCAGAAAGTTCCTACACTCGCTCATATGTAAATAGCGCATTGGAAAAATTAAATTTTATATAAAAAATTGGACGTGCCTTACATACAGCAATTACTTTTTAGTCGCTAGATTTTGTTTACGCGAGGAACGAAGTAAAATTTTTAAAAATATTGACGTTTTGGACTTCAAACTTCGGAAGTTAAATATGTAAACAATTTATAAAATTTCTACATTTTCGTGGTTTTAAAATCTTTATTGCAAATATATATATTTTTGCCATGTATACATTTCATGTATGCATTTATGAAGTTATATATCAACCCATATAAGATATATTAATTAAATGCCGATAAGAGATTAATTGCGTAACTTCCCAGCAAATACAGATATATATATATATATATATAACAGCAACATTGTCATAATAAAACAGATGTAACATGTAATATAACATGATTGTTGCATGTAACATCCATGGTAGTTGTTATAAAACAAAGTTACATCTATACTCTATTAACATGTTAATAGAGTATAACAGCTGTTATATTACGTGTTACTTCTATGTCATATCATTCTGCGTTTGCTAAGTTGTTCTTTTTAGTTTCCCAATCCCAACGCTCTTGTCCTTTGTGAAACGTTTTCATCTGCATATCGATAGTAATATCCAGATAATCGTACTGATCTCGGCTTTTCAGTGGTGTCCATATAACTGGAGTCAACTTTGTAGTAGCAGGAGTTGGATTCCTAGAGATAAAAAAATTTAATTATCTATAAATTTGTTTGTTGGAAATTTTTCAATTTGATAAGATAAAAAAAAAAAAAAAAACAAGCAATTTAATCTCTGGTGATACCCTGTTTTTGAAAAATTTGTCCATAAATCCGTCATGTATTCTATCATCTTATAATCATTTGAGCCACGTGTAGGTTCTGATAAGCCAAATTTATCCAAGATATCAGAAGAAAACAAGAAAGAAGTATCTTCGCCATGGCTTGTTCCTAAAATATATGTTCATGATTTTTTTCTTTTAAATTTCACAGTTTTAAATATAACAAAATCATAACTCTTATAAGATTGTGATCACATACACATGTACATGATATTATATATTTCTTTAAATAAGTAGATAGCACATATACCTTTCATTGTAGTTTTCATTGCTGCTCTCATGACAGTAGGTTTTTCACTCTCGTATGAAAATTGATACAGATATGTGTTGTTAGACTTCAGCTTTGCCTGAAGATCAGCTACCTTCATAGTTTCACGAATGAATGTCATGTCGGTAAAGTAATCAACTAAATTCGATAGATTTTTCTCTGACACGGATCTATCACCCAAGTATAGAGAACGCAAGTCTTTGACTGTCATCGACATCTTTGCTATCTCGGACAAAATCATGGGATGCACAATGATATTGAAGTCCGCATTGATTTTCTCAAGATCTTCTTTGGTGAGATCTATAACGATTTCAACGTTACATTACACTGATTCCTCTCAGAAAATCTTATTATATAAAAGAAAAATAGATTGCACGTCTTATATAATTACATAAAATTGTTACGCGTTAATAATACGTAAATTAAAAAAAAGAGTTTTTGTTTAACATCTCGTTAAAAAAAACACGAGGCGATAACGAAAATTCATGCATTCAAAACACATTTGTAAAACAAAAACCTCGCGCAGTGAAAAAATCGCTCTTGTATTACATAGAGAAGAAAAATTGGAAAAGAACAAAAACAATGCACTTACATCCTATAAAAACACTGTCTATCAAAAATATTCCTTCCTCCTTAGTAAAACCTAACATAAACGGTATCCTAACTCCGCGGTTTATATAATTTTCTATAGGCTCCGGGAAGAATGGATTCGATGATTCGGAATCCATGCTCGGCGTAAACGCGAGATTTGCTATACGAGCGTCCTGTATAAAATAAATGTTATAATTAAATATATATATATCGTATTATTTATATATATAATGTACACGCGTATATATTAATTAATTAATTGCAAAATCAGTGTATATTTACTTCTGTCGTAAAAAAATATTTCTGATATGTTGTTACGAGCTCTTTCACGTCGGTTGTTTTGAGAAACTCGTAGGCGACTTTTGGATCAGAGGTCTTTTTTCCAAGTTTTGCAACAAATTTGAAAGCTTTGTTGTCGGTTCGTTCAGTCCAGGCCCAAGGGTCTGTAGCGATACCGCTATGCGAAATGGCTTTGTGAAACAAACCTGTAAAGCGCAGCAGAATCGCACATATTTTACTTGTTTATTTTAAAATATTTTTTCTGGAATCGTTTTTGTTGATAATAATCGACTCCAAATAAATGTTGCGATAATAAAACACGTTTTTGATGATTTTAAGACATTCTGTTTTGATATCACGATAGATTTGGATTTACCTTCGGCAAACGGAGATAGAGCCAAGAAATGCACAGCGGCACCACCTGCGCTCTGACCGAAAATGGTGACGTTTCCTGGATCGCCACCGAATTGCGATATATTGTCGTGGACCCATCGTAATGCCAGAGCCATATCCTTTAAACCTTGATTACCCGTTGCTACTTTGTCGTAGAGATTGAGAAAACCTTGGAAAAAGAACATATTTTATCTCTTCTTTGCACAATTTCAATAAATCAAAATTAATTTCATAAGCAGCCTCGAAAAGATCGGCAAATGTAAATACCTAGAGCGCCCAGTCTGTAATTCAGAGTCACCAGCACTACTTCCTTCGGGACGATGTAATCGGGACCGAAAAAGGTCGAGGTGCTTTCACCGCAGAAGAAACCACCGCCGTGGATATACACCATCACAGCGCGTTTCTTCGGAGGTTTGATGTCTGTAGTGTAGACGTTGAGATAGAGACAATCCTCATCACCTATAATCTTGTTCGTGACAAAATCTATCTGAATGCATACATTTCCGTACTTGGAAGCGTCTCTGTCGCCGGACCATGGTTCCGCCGGGACGGGATCCTAAGCGCATAGAATTACAATTCAATTGCGATGTTTCATCAAAAAACGCGTGCCATTGCATGTTATTGTTGTTTCATGCCGTATTACGTTTCCGGCAAATGGCAATAATAATGATTGATAGTGACAGTGTTTATTAACCGTACGAGGTCCGTATAGACTTTACCAAAGTAAATTTCTTGCCGAAGCCACGTCGAGACCGATCATAAAAATGTTTACCTTAAACCTGAGGTCACCAACTGGAGGTTTTGCGTAAGGTATTCCTTTGAAAGCGATATATTTCCCACGAGATCCTTCTTCGACAGTGCCAATTAATCTTCCCTCACGCACGTTTACAGCCAGTCTGGGTTTGCTCATGATGAATGCTGAAATTGAACAGATGGAGTGTGGATTAGTGTTATTCAAAATTTTTTGTATGTACAAATATTAGACCTACACATTTATCATGTATAATGACTCATAACAATTTTGACATCTACTTATAATACAGACAAAATTATGATATAAATTTTATTTGATATTATTTCAGCTGATGTTATCGCAATTACAATTTTAACGTAAAAAATATATTTCTTCCATCTAAAACTCCTCAAAGTTCACTCAGTGTTTTTTTATTTTAACGGAAAATAAATATTAACATCATTGATTTTATCATTTGTGATTTTGTTCGTAAGATGTTGAAGAAACAGCAATGATCTATAATATAGTTTTCACTGTTATTTATAAAGTGTTCGAAAAACATATTACACGTATTTCTATCGACATCGACTTGTTAAATTCAAATAAAATCAGAAACATGAATAATATATTTATTTTTATTTTATGTACAAAAGGAACTTACTTATTGATTTATCTTAATGAAGAAGAGAAGTAGGTGTTTATCTGAGAGAACAAGAAGAACTGCGACTGAAATATGAAGCTGATAAAATCACTTTATATAGATGAACGCACACTGACAACCGTTGTATAAACGTCGTAATGTCATTCTTCCCCCTTTCCACTTTATAGAGTTGATTAATCGTTATTTATCGTTAAGTCGGTATAACACCTTCAAGCTGTAGACTTCAACAACACTCTTCACTGCCCACTCCCGCTCTTCAGCTGATTAGCGTCGACGCGCGAAGACGCAAGACGAGTTCAAGGACAACAGTAGCTAATATCGTAAGAAAATTGGTGTAATCTCGCACATAAGAGAGATTCGGAGCCAGTTATCAAATCGGATTACTCGTCAGCTTATATCTCGCTTATTATACAGAAAAATATTTTTCTTTACAAATATTTTTTCTCTATAATATTTTTCCCTAATGTGGCTTGTGCCCTGGTTCCTCTCCTACTTACTATTTAAAAAAACACAAGTTTGTGATAAGAAACATAATATATGTACATGTATATAAAATATTTATTTGTTATAATTATATGTTAATGTTGTTTTTCAAGTCTGTCCGATCGCAATCGCGCGATCGATCATGTACTGATACTATATATTGCGGCATATTATCTGTGAGATATTGAGTTTGTTTACACAAGTAAACAAACAAAAGTTCTTTGTACAGTGGAACCCACGTGGAACCTTGTTTATTCAGACCTCTTTTATCCGGAACGATTGAGTTCCCAAACCTTTATATATTATACGAACTACCCACCAGTCACTTCACTACCAGTGGATCTCTATTTACCTAACGTCGAAACCTCTATTATCCGAACTATAATAAAAGATGATGGGGATGCTGGTGAACCTCTATTAACCGGAAAGCTCAATTACCCGAACGTTCTTGTCCCAGTTGTCTCCCGATCGGTCCGGATAAACGAGATTTCACTGTATTTAGATTTGTGTCTTTCGTTGACGATTGCGCTCACTATCGTCAAACTATCATTAACATAATTAAATATAAAATTTGTCCACATACATAAATGTATTTATAACAAACTTATAATGTAAGATTTTACCTCTGAAATAGACATTATAGGTATTTGGTGGATTATTCTCAGTATTGCTTGTTAAAATCACGGAATTCAAATAGCAAATACTAATGCATCATAGAAATGATCCAAAGTTTAAAATATCTCGCAAAAGATGATCAAGGGATTTAAACTCAAGTCCAAGATAAGGTTCTAAGCATCTCACAGCATCTGTGGCTGGAACTAATGACCTATATATATATATATACATAGCTATATATCTGCAGTGTTTATATATATATATTTGTAATAGTGTAAAAGAAAAATTATATCAAATATCAACGCTATTAGCACAAAAACGATCTATCCAAGAACGATCTTTATTTATGTTAAATAAAGATATATCTTCATAACCGATTATATTTAAATATTTGCATGTTTGTGCTTTACCTATATTGGTCAAACGCGACCATTAAACGCGTAAAAATTCATTTATTTATAGATGAATAATCTATCTCTGATAACAAATGGACTTTGTTGTGAAGATAGCAGAGAGTCGAATAACAATTATTAATTTAAAATGTTTACTACACATGTTGCGAATTGACACTACACGCGTATTGGACTACTCTACGGCGCATGCCCGTAGAGAATATATATATGTATATGTCAGCTGCATCGATAAGACAGATTTCTTTATTTTTAAAAAATTGTATTTTGACATTTATAATTACACTTACTTCGCAAGGAAGCAATAAGACACTTTCTCCTTTCGAACATTTTTCGTACAAAACGAAACTTGATTATGCATATTATTATCGACTAATTGAAGATAAAAATTAAACTGAATTACCATAAGTAAATTACCATAAGTAGATGCTAAGTAGATAGTAAATAAACGAGCTCCAGATGGTTCTGAGGTATAGAAGTGGAGCAATTATAATAAGAGTGACGTGTCGAATGAGCTTCCAGAAAATTTTACAATAATCAGAGATACGATAGCCAGAGATAGTAACCGTAGAGTTTGATAGAGTCATTTGAGCGCAATATTGTGCAAGACAACGTGGTGTTTTCGTATTTTATTCTGTTATTACATTCTTGGTGATTTGTCTTCAAAAAGCAAAAATGTCGTTTATCTCGCCTATGCCCAGCCAGGAATTTCTTTGGAATGTGTTCCAAAGGTGAATTTGTAAACAATTTTCTCATTTTTTATATAAATTATTTGCAGTATTACAGTATCTTTAATTCTCTGGATTATATCTTATTAGAGTGTAAATTACAACCTATCACTTACAAATGTTTTCAACAACGCGATCTTTGTTTGCACATTCTTAGTGTTTCAAATTTAGTTTTTAACCTTTCTGTGCAACTTTTGTTGTTTGATATATGTATATATGTATACATATAGGTGTGGTCTGTTTATGATTAACTTTGCAATAGAGACAATATACATATATGCAGTTATTTGTAAAATTGCACAATTGCATGTATATTATTTATAACAATATGCTGTAACCTAATATATTTGACTGACTGTTAATAATTTTTGATTATCAGAGTTGATAAGGACAGGTCTGGTGCAATCTCTGCAGATGAATTGCAACAGGCGCTTTCCAATGGCACCTGGACACCATTTAATCCAGAAACTGTTCGTCTAATGATTGGTATGATACATAATTTTAAGTCAACAAACAATGACCATGTGAATTTATATAATTATTTCTATCTATGCATGTGTAGTAGAGTGGCTCTTATTTACTTATAATAAAAACTTTGTTTTTTGAATTTTTTTGCGGCAGTTTTAAGAATAGTTTCCAATTGCTAAAGTAGACTCAGGAGCTTCTTTTCCTCTTATCTGTGAATATTTTTTACAGATTATTGTTTTAGCAATAGGAAATATTCTTGGAGCTGCCGCCAAAAAAATTCAAAAGTCGAAAATAAGAGTCACTCTAATGTGTAGTTTATCTCGTATTTAATTGCAACGTCTTTAAATATTATAACATTTAAATAGAAACTTAGTATAGCACATTACAAGAAAAAATGTAAAGTTCATGTACAAAAACGTTGGTTTATGTACATATGTATGAAACATGACTTAAACTGTAAATTACAACATGTTGCACGTTCTTAGATTTTATCATAATATAAAAGCATACGACATTGATTTGCATGGTTGTTGGTATTATTGTAAATGTGTTTGTGTTTGTTTTTCTTGTTGACACAGGTATGTTTGACAAAACTGATCCTACTACAGGTATGTTCGATAAACATCAAAAAGGCACTGTAAGCTTTGAGGAGTTTGGCGCGTTGTGGAAATACGTCACTGACTGGGAGAACTGCTTCCGATCATTTGATCGAGATAATAGCGGGAATATTGACCGCAATGAATTGAAGACAGCTCTGAACAACTTTGGATACCGATTGAGCGATCACATAATTGACATGCTCATACGAAAGTACGATCGTGCAGGCAATGGCACAATATATTTCGACGATTTCATACAGTGTTGTATAGTTCTACACGTAAGTATATAAAAGATTTATTTACTGATATATTATCTTATTAATGAGTCATTGAATACAGCTTGCGACCTTTGTTTTTGAACATGTGGTGCTTTTTACGTAATACAGTAATTCAAGAGGCAATTTCTTTTAATATCTTGTTTATTTAATTTTTTATATGTAATAAAATTGTAGCAATTTATATCACATAGATTATATCGTATAAGTTTTGATGATATTTATTGAACTATTACTTTAAGATTTAATCATAAAGATAAAATATATTTTGTTGTTTTTGTAAAATAATTTTAGAAAAATTTTCTCTCAAGTGAAGAAGAAAGAGGAAGGAGATAAAAAGGAATTGCACGATATAATTCTATTCTCTATTTTCAGACACTTACATCCGCTTTTAGACGACTTGATACAGACTTGGACGGTGTTATAACGATTCATTATGAACAGTTCTTAGGCATGGTGTTTAATCTTAAGATTTAAATAATATGTTGACGAGCTATATTGCCGTATAAATATTTTTTCCTCTCTTGTCTGCTTTGGTAATAGATCAAAAGCCTAAAGACATTCTGAGATGCCAAATGAACACAAATCTTTTATTTTTTCATATAAAAAAAATTATATAAATTACAAAAAAAAATGTTAGAATCTCTAAAATAAATATTTATATGTGCTGTCTGGAATTAAATTATCTTATGTGAGAGGAAGGACGGTTGCCCTTCTATGTACTGTTTTCAGCTGCTGTTGGGCAGGTGCTGACGGTTGGAATAAAATAATGCATAAAAGAGCAACCGTTTAGCTGGGCACTTTCACTTTTACTCTAGTTCGTACGTACAAGCCTGAAAAATTTTGAACTTTCTTCAAATATCATCCTGTATATATTTCTCCATACACTACAAAGTATTATAACGTTATGACATTCCTATTTTAATGATACAAAATATGCTTAACACTAACTAATAAATTTTGAAAATTCTGAAAATTTCTATACAATACATAAACACATTATATCACTAATGATTTCTGTATCACAGTACACTTATGTGATAGTCACGTTCATCAACGTATAAGTCAATTATGATATATATTAAATATTTATAATAGAACATCATTGATTACTGTGAATTTACTTGAAGAAAGACAAAGAATTTTTCAAAACAAAATTCCAGCGTTGCTATACATTATTGTATGACTGCACCAGGTGCAGTCCAATGAATATTTACAATTTACGAGTTTAGTTTTAAGTAACAAGAGACACGTGTACATATATTTTCTATATTTTTCATAAAAACTACTGATATACAGTATTGTTACACATTTATAGAAACTCTGACAGCTTTATATTTCATATCTCTATTTTTATGTAATTGTTGTGTATCATGAAGATAAATAAAGTAACAAAAAAGATATATAAAAAATCATAAACTAAAGAAAAATATACTTGTATACAAATTTGTACATCAAGTGTTAGCTTGTTAATTCTCTCGGAATAAAAGTAAAAGATGAAGTAAAACTCATTTATCTTGATGAACATTAAGTATAAAGAATAGATTGATGAAATATTCAGTCTCTAACAAGCTTTTATTTCAACAGTAAGAGCAGTTTTGCTTTTTTATTTAGTATATATTCTAATTATTTCTCTTCGCGTTTACAACTTTTTGGTTGACGTACTAATCCATTTAGGTCTTCCTCACAATTGGAATATGCCATACCTAGTCCAAATCCAACACCAATTATAACGGGCCATTTTCTTCCTAGAAAGAAAGTCCAATGTTTAGACATGAAGGAAATTCAATAAAATTTAAAAATGTCTTTCTTCATTATGTGTGTGAGAATCGAGTATTACTGAATTTAAGAACAATTAGATATAATAAATTACGTCACAGCAACGGATATTAATACATTACTTAATGCAACGTAATAATTTACTTTTAAAGAAAAGCAGAGAACACACTCCACCGAGGACTACTCCGCCACCTGAAAATTAAAAAAAAAAATGATATGCATGATTTACGTGCAACAGAGAAGAAAAATTGCATCTGGCGGATATTCCAAGAGTGACAATTACTCAGTTTGAGAATGGCATCCGTGAAACAACGATCCCACTTTCGACCGATCTCATCCTCGACCCACACCGTGCCCGCCATGTTGATATTCGTGCTGTAACGTCGACTGTTATATCGTTTTCATTTGCGGAGCGGAGCGTGTTATCACAAATTCATACGGATGACCGCATTATTACGAATACAACCAAAATACGACGGATGCGTAACGAACAATTTTTCCCAGTTCAAGCCACACGCGCACGTCGTTTTTTAGGTACGTATACAATCGTTCGTCAAGATAGAGTCTCTAGAGGAACGGCGATTTGTGATTCGCCGTTGCTTCAGGCTGGATCCTCATGCAGACACCGAGCGTTGATTGGTGATACCCGCTATTCACCAATCAACGCTCAGTGTCAAAGCGCCGGTGTCTGCATGAGGATCCAGCCTCACAGAGACTCTACCGGTTGTAATATTACACGAAACTCGAAAATAGACTTGGACGATTAAAAAAGTTATTCAGTAACTCTGGATTCGTCAAGAATTGCGAATGGTTACAACAATAAAAGAGAGAGAGAGAGGGAGAGACAGAAACAGACGCAGAAAATTACTTAAGACCGTAAGACGTAGCCGTAAGGAGGAAATTGACCAATCAGAATGTATCCTATATGCCCACCACTTTCAGATGTAAATGTCTCATTGGTCAATTTTCTTACAGCTACGTCTTACGATCTTAAGTAATTTCATGTTTGAAGGCCATTAATCGTGTCGTGGCAGCACTGACAGAGAGACGCGACAAAGACAGAACAAACGCATACGTCATCAATCTACGAACTAATTAGGCATGAATCATAGCGATCGTTTCTTTTCTGTAGAAGACTGAATCCACATAGCTCAGATATCGACAAAGAGGAAGGGATAAAAGGAGACTTGATCGATCGACTGCGGCAAATAACGCGCGAAGGCGATATTCTCTTCGCGGAAAGTTTCGCTACGTGAAACGCGCGTCAAAGAACCCGCGCGTGACAGAGGAAAACAACGGTGCCACGACGTCTCCGTAGACGGGGAAACGAAACGAGGACGGAGGGAGGATCGGCGCGTCTAGGGAATCTCGACGCCTCGGTGTTGCCCGGTCCGAGAATCGACGAGAGTGCAGTTCTGAGTGCTGCTGCGAATCGAATAGCGGGTCGCGCAAGTCGAACGAAGTCGCGTCGAATCGAGGCGGAGGAGCGTGAAATTGCGGAGCGGTGAGAAATCTCGATCGCGTTTACGAGAGACACGGGCTGTGCGTGTGTGAGCGGGCTGAGTTCGCGTGAAAAAAATTTGAGGCTCGGTGCGCGGCGCGTAATGGAGGTGCCGACGACCGCGGGACGCGCTTGCAGTACTGACATCGGGAACGGGAACAGCAGCGGAGGCAGCAACAGCACGACCGTGCGCAAAGACGACCGCCACTGCCACCACCGTCACGGTGATGCCGTGCTGCGCCGCCGAGCCGTCAGAGCGTGAGCCGTGCGATCACCGTCGTCGACTGTTCCCGCACAGTTTGACAACCCGGCAGTTGTCGCCGGCCGTGAGGGACGGATTGCTATGCGATCGTCCGGAACGACGACGCCGTACGACGCCGTTTCGTTCGTTCGATTTCTCCTGCCGCCGTGACGGTCAACACTGCTGTTGGGCCGCACCACCGAGCAAAGAAGAAAGGAAGAAGAAAAAAAAACGATAACCCCTCAGATACGCTTCCTCGATCCGCCGCGACACAGCGCACCCTTCCAAGCGATTTTTGTCCTACGTGTCTATCGCTCCTTAACGTAAATACGTTCGGAAGAGGAAGATAAGTCTCCCGGGAGAGAGGTTAGACCGACGCACGAGGATCGCCGCGCTTCCGAGAAGTGGCATCGTCCGTTGAACTCTGACAGTCGGTTAGCCTCCTCGGCATCTCCTTCTCTTTCTCTCTCTCTCTCTCTCTTTCCCCTCGTCGCATCAGCTCGCGCATCTTTCCTTTCCGCACCCTATACACGCTTGCACACTTGCGCCAGTCTGTGCTCCTCTCCGCGTCTGCGGAAATTGCGACCATCGTGCCGTGTTGTGTCTCGTGTTGTGCTGTGCTGTGTTGTGTTTGTTTAAATCCGCGGTTCTTTAAAGCACAGAAATATGCCTTGCATAGGGATCGATCCCTATCACTGACACTGAAACCGACGTCGCCGTCGTCGTCGCCGACGTCGCCGTCGTCGTCGTCGTCGCCGCCGTCGTCGTCGTCGCCGTCGTCGTCGCCGCCGCCGTCGTCGTCGCCGTCGTCGTCGTCGTCGTCGTCGTCGCCGTCGTCGTCGTCGACGACGGTATTGCCATTGTTATTCCTTATCATCATTGTGACGGATATTATTCAAGCAAGTGCGATAAAACACTGGATAGTTCGATCACATATATATCGGATGATTAATTAATATCCGCAACCGTGGATACCAACGACCGGTACGAGATGCAGAAGCGGGATGGCAGAGAAAATCGCGGCGACAAGGAGCTCGGACCACGCGGCTCCGATCAAGAAGTCGTCAAGCGGCCTTCCAAGGGCAGCGGTAATGCACGCCCGGAAAAATCGAACGTTCATTCCCGGCACAGCCTCATTACCTCGTCGTCCGGCGTGCTCATGGTGGGCCCGAACTTCCGCGTTGGCAAGAAAATCGGCAGCGGTAACTTCGGGGAACTACGACTAGGTGAGTTCTCTCTTGGAAAATTCACAATGCGAGACGTTCCGCAATAAAAACATTGCAAGAACAAACAATAACAGGCGAAAAGCGGGATATATTTCTAATGCAAAGCACTCGATGTAGATTAGCTCGAATTAATTTCAATTTTAATTAATTTGCACGGTGAAACATGTCTCGCACATACACCTGGCGCTTGGCTCTTGCTGGCCCTATTGTTTCTCTTGTTAGTTGACAAAGAGATATACAATCTTTGTACAAATTTATATATTTTGATGAAATTAAATTGAACCGAGTGAGAAAATGTGTGTGAAAAATCTCTTCGTGATTTGCTCCTACAGATCGTTTACTTTACCTGTTTACTGGTGTATTGTTGCATACGTGTCTTTCATCCTCGTAATACAAAAGAAAGATTAGAATCGGACTTCATCGCAACACCGGCTCTCCGAAAGAGATAACAAATTTGCGAAAGTAACATTTCTTGATTCCGCTTTTGTATTTGCGCTCGTTTTTATGTCGCGTTTTTTTTTCGTTTCGTTTGCAACATATCTTCAAGCGTTTGTTGTCAGTTTTCGAAATTTAAGCAATTTGCAAACATTTGTTTTAATGCAAAACAGATTCTCAAACAAATCCTGTTTGCAGGAATTACGATGGAAGAAAAACAAACTCATTACAACTGCGAACGAGTTCGAGATCAACATTTACGCAAATCTATGTTTGTTTCAAGTTAGATGCAGATATTGTTCTAAAAAAAATCACGATATCTTCGTCTGAATTAAATCTCAACCTAAACTGTTGTTGCTGAGCGGACACAGAATAATGTTTTATAACAAAACTTCGAGATATATCTTAACCGGTTTATTGCAAATTACATAAAAGAAAATTGAACTTAAATCTGAATGTTTTTTGGCACTTCTTAAAATTAGATGTTTACAAATAAATTTACTTTGGGACTACACACAAATTTAATCTGTTTTAAACAACATGCCAATTACGTAAAGATGGACTTTTTATTGGCTTCACCAGCTGTCCCACGCGATAAGAGACGCGCTTATATCGATAATATCATTATGCATGCGTTATCAATTTATTGTCTACTTTGCGCCTGATCATCTTGTCTCACTTGCTCGAAGGTCGTAAATATCTCTCGTTCGGTATAGCAATCGACTCGCTCATCGAATACGAATCTAGCTTCAATTGTCGACTAATTTCCGGGTAATTGCTTAGGTTACTGTGTATGTGTGCGTGTGCACAGCTTCCAAAAATCGACGCCTCGCAGTTGATACTCACTTTCGTGTGACCCGATTTCGGACTTCGAGTCCTAGAGTTTCAAGAAGTCTTATATGAAAGAAAAGCTACACACGCTCCTCCAGTGGCACAATTGTATATTTTTACATAATTTACACATGTATGAGCTGCATAAAAAATCGAAACTTTTCTCGGGTAATAAAAGCAACCTCATCTCGGATGTCTTTCGAGTGTCAAATATGATAACAATGCTCGATTGAAATTTGTACCTTACGTGTTATATCTTTTTTATCGCGTCCTCGTTCTTCTTGTCAATTGATAATAAACTTTTATCTTTGTTAGGAACACGTAAAAAGAAGTGCAGTTTTTCCGGAATCATACGTTTAATAAATGCGAAGTGATCTCTTCGCACGCAACAATGTTCCTGTGAAGCGGCGACCAGGAGCTGAGCAGGAACCACGACGTATTCGAGAACAGGAAGTACGAAATTCCAAACCGCGGGCCCATAGAATGGGCTAACGCACACACATGTGTAACAGGACTTACCTGAGGGTGCCGATCATATTGTCGTCGCTTTCCCACGGTCATATGATAAGAATGGGTCGATTCTTTTTCCGAGAAGAGACTTCCTCATTTTTTGTTCTCTCGTCAGTGGTCTTAACCATTGAAAAAAAAAAAAAACAATTGCCAGTCAAACACACTCAGGTACTCGCTCGAGTAATCTGCATTCTTATCGATCTTGTTTTTTTGTGTAATTTCTTCAAAATTTTTCAAGCGATGTCTCGCAAGAATATAAATATCGCAAGTCAATGCGCAAGTGTGTACACTGACCGGCATCGAATCGTTCCGCGAGAGGGGAAGAAAGTTTCTCCTCCGTTTCCCTTTCAGTCGCTGACGGCTGGAGTAAAATAGCGCGTAGAAGGAGAACTTTTCTCCTCTTTTCCGGAACGATTCAGTGCCGGGAGGATGTGTACGTTTTTTGTTTTACGAGAACAAACTTTTAATCAAGAGAGGCAAGTATATAAAGTACATTTAAGTCAACATCCAATCGAGATAAGTATTACCGTTGGAGTTCGCGGAAAAGAACATTTTACCTCCTTAGCTCCCGACGTAGCCGCAACGTGACGCGACGTGACGCGAGTTTTCCGACTCCGCTGCACGTGCTGGTACCCTGACCTACATTCACACCTACGAGTCTAAGCCCATGTCTACGATGGTCGATCGCGCCATCGCATCGTTCGCCGACAAACTCGGCCTGGCAACCGAATGGTCCGATTAATATTTTCGAAATTGCGCCTAGGCCAGACCTGCCTTCCGTGTGCCCTACATTTTCGTTCCGCCGTGGTTCTTTATCTTTCACGCCCCGTGTTACAAAGCGTATCCACATCGGACCTGTTGCGCTTTTCATTAGAAACGTTTTCTTTTTCGCGACAAATCGCGTACGAATAAAAATTGTTTGAGACAGGAAAATGCTGTTAGAAGCAAAACACAATTTTTGTTGTTTTGCAATATTTACTTGTTGCAACGCACTTCTATTGCAGTAGAAAGTAGATTCATCCGTTTTCGAATATTGATGATATCGTGGCTCCGTCGTGACTGGAACGTAAATGAAATATTCGAAAATATCTCTCAGTTTTGAAACATTCCAATTGAAACAAATGTTCCAGTAACCAGACATTTGTTTACAAAATAATTATTAGACATATCAATCTTAATTATTATTATTTTATTACGCTGTTGTCCTGCGCTCTTATTGCTCAAATATTTTATAAATGAATATGAAAAACTTGCCTCGCGGAGATGTGCGGGTTGAAATGTTTGAAGACATTTTGAAAGAGTATTGCTTGTGTTTAACGGTATTTTGCCAGCATGGCCTTTTATGACTTTGATTCTCTCATTTCGATTATTATAAATTTTTTATTGAACGACATAGGTAATAGATAATACAATTCGCACGGATTGTAAAATGTCTCGACACACACAATAAGAATCTGAAAAACATTGATTGCGGTAGCTTTCAGGAACAATAGTTTTGGCGTAGGAGCTTCTGGCATGAACGCACTCACGTATTTTAAGTTGGCACAATCACTTTCGCGCACAATAGAATAAGATGTGCACAAAAATTCAATGTGCTACATATTTTGTTATTATTCCGGCCATTGCGCAAAAAAAACCCAAGTGCGCGCTGAACTTGAGCGTAAAAAGAACACAGTTCGCACTCGAACAAAAGCCATTAAAAGCAAAGACATGTTCTTTTAATGCTGTTGTGTTGCAAATTTGTTGCCTCACTCGTGTATCTTTATTGCGTCACGCTCATCCTGCAAACAAAACAAAATGATGTAAAAATTATTGACACCTATATATAGAGTGAAGCACTTCAAAAAAAAAAAAAAAAATACATTGCTTCGATGATTTGGATGCTAACGCGGTTCTACATTTTGTTGCTCAAGACACGCTACATATAGTTTCGGAGTATTTTATAAATTTATACTCTCTTATATCATCCAAGTAGTGTCGTCGATAGTTCTTACGTCATATTTCGTCTGAACAGGTGTGACGCAACGAGGACATAGAAGACAAAACACAAATTAGCAACAATACCTTAAAATGTATGACGTAGTACCATACTCTGTTCTTTTTAATATTAGAACAATCAAAGTTGAGTGTATGTCTAGACTTTCCACATATATTTTTCCAATTTGATATATTAAAAAAAATATATATTTGTTGTTAGTTTTATTTTCTTTAATTAATCTATATTTATATATTTATATATTTATTATATATTAATATATAGTTGTTGTTTTATTTTCTTTAACTTAAATAATTAAGTAGCAAAGAGTTAAAAATAAAGCTTTCAAGCTACAAGGACTATTAAAATTTTACATAGTTACTTTTGCCTCGTAAAATTAATTGTACTATTAGAACTGTAATTTCTGTGTAATTTAAAACAAGAAATCTGAAATAGTTTGACTTAAGTTTAATTGTTCTAGCGTTGAACAATCTATAACTTTTTATGTAGACCGTTCATTTTACCGCTTACACTTCATTTCGGCTTTTTTTTTTTTTCACACGCGACCGTATCTCACTTGAAGTGCAGAAAAAGTGGAAGTAAAACAAGCAGACCTTATGCCATTCCTCTCTTGTGGTGGCTGGCAACACGTCGAATGCTGGCGGTTTAAGGCATTTTTATGTGGCGGACAGCTGCTCCTAGTAACACGGGACGGGAAGACATACGTCGACCGAGGGGTTACCTTGTGGTAACCAAAGGTCCTTTGTGTCCGCCTGTTCGCTTCTTTTGAAATTATCCTTTACCAATCTCGCTTGTTTTTATTGCACATTTCTCTCTATACAAACACATTTTGAATACGCGACATTAATATTGTATAAGATGTTCGCGTGTCGTGCCTCATCCACATTTGCAATATAGATCGTGAGGTTCAAGTCGGTCACTTTGTTAAACTCTATTGTTACTATTATTATCAGTAAGCTAGACGTATCGACATTTTCAGCGCGCTAATATTTCGAATGTGTGTAGCGCGCGCGTTGTTGACACAACATGTCGAATCGGAATCGATGCAGCTCCGATATATATCTTCGCGCGAAGAGAACGCACTATCAGGAAATCCCTCCAATAAGCGCGTGTGACTTGCGAAATCGGTGCGGTTTATCGATCGATTTTTATTTCGGATAATGAATTTTTTTTTTGTTAATTGCTTCGTGATGAAACACGATATTTTTTGCGTGATCTCTCGCAACCATTTTCACAAACACGTTCGAGGTAGAGGAGGCACCTATTATTGATTGACACGGCGTATTTATCACGTGCGGTTTTTGTTAATTAACATAATACAATGTCAAACACGCAAGAGTGTGATTTAAAAAATTGACCGAACGTCATTTGACGGGAAGTTGGAAATTCAATATAAGTAATATTATTAAATCTGTTTGTAGGCTTCTTAAAAATGGATTTCCGCCTGTAATCCGTCCGTCTGTTTCTCTCAAATGCAAAAAAGGAATAAATTTATTTACCAATGCTCATCGTATTTTACTTTGCGTCATCGGTTCTATGAACGACCGTCGTTGTCATGCGGTCCCTTTGGAAACTTACTACGGTCAAATACAATACACACGCATACAAATATATACAATATGTATTTCTGTCGTCATACGCGGAGCACGTCGTGATAAATGTTTACGCCGACGTTCTCTTACAAGTCGTTTGTTGCTCGTATACGGAGCCATCGCTCGTCTCCTGACCTGGAGGAAAAACCATGCCTGTTCGAAGTACATTATTCGAGGACCGTGCGTCTCTAAAGAGAGTCGCGATGATGCAACACATGACTCAGTACGTAACGCACAAGGGTGCGATTATCTTCTATTCGAAATAAATCGACGGTGCTTGTTCGCGGCATTGCCAGTGGGACAAGAGCAAAAAGTCACGTAAGAGAATCGGAGAAGCGTTGTGTTAATTACCGCGAAAGTATATACGGAATCGCTAATCGCGGCGCGAAAAACGCATGTCCGCGTGCGCCAGCCAGTCCGCGCGAGTTTAATGACCTTCCTTTCTGGCGGAAAGTTTCGGTTTTGCTCGCGTTTATTCAAAAATTATATATTCTCCTCGGGACCCGCGTCTGGTATATGTATTATCTCGCGAATAGACAGAGACAAGTGATATTCTTCAAGGAAGACTGCGCGCTTATTCTGTCAGAAGAGCGACGTTCCGAATCTTTTTATGAGTCACAAAAAAACACGCGTGTTACTTACACGTATACGCGATATGTATTTATTATTAGATTCGCATCTCTTCTTTTTTTCTCTCTCTGTCTCTTTCTCTCGGTGAAGCCATTGCGAACAAAATAGAATTTTGTGCCTTAGCCGGCTTCTGTGGCGTTTGTTCCGAACAATTCCGGAAGAGAGTCACGTGCATAGATATGGCATACGCCATATTTATTGTGCGCATATGTTTAGACATTTACACACGTGCAAAACAATTAAATTTATGTTAAATAAACCCATTCAGGTTTATTGCACTTGGTTTATTTTGCGACACACACGCACGCCATCCTGATTTGTCGCCTGATAATGATGATGATGATGATGATAATGATACCTCGCGTTAAATCACGCGCTTGTGTGATAATGTGTATCGAAAGATGTTAATTTATGTTTAAACCACCGCAATTCTGCCGCAATCTCGGTCTAATTTTCTCATGTTGTGACTGCAATCAAACTAATGAGTCATCACAAGCGATGGCATTTAACTGTCGTGCAATTATATTGTCATCGAAGCGAGATTGTGTATGCACGAAACGTCAAGTAGCTCGCGCAATAACGCAACGTGCCATTTAGCGGGAATTAAAAGGAGGGAGAAAGGGGGGAATAAAGAGGATTTTACCGTTCAAGAAGGTTACACCGGAATTTGTGTGTAAACGCGATCGTTGTGTTCGACGATCTGACATTGCAATTGCGAAACCTTTGCGCGTCTCTCTCGTTACGATTTTTCTAGTGTTATTGTAATATCATATTTTTTTACTCACCAATCTTGGTTTGTTTCTTTTCCAGGGAAGAACCTGTACAATAATGAGCACGTAGCAATTAAACTAGTAAGTAAAGATTCCTACACACTCTTTGCCCATCATGTGAGAGAGAATTGGCGAGCTAACGAACTCTCTTTTTTCTGAATTTATTGCTGTGCAGGAACCAATGAAGTCAAAGGCTCCACAGCTACACTTAGAATATAGGTTTTACAAATTATTAGGTACACATGGTGAGTGTCACTTTCAAACTGTTTCCTTTGAACATTCCGTAGGGTAGACAATTGTCGCCGCGTCACATTTCCTTTGGCATCTCGAGACGCTCTTTCGATTCTTTTTTTTTTTTTTTTTTTTTTTTTTTTTTTTTTTTTTTTTTAATTATGTTTGTTATATTTTTATATTACGATGTCAGCAAAAGTGTTGAATAATTAACTTTCGTTATTTTTTGCTGCACGTGCAAGCAAAAGTAATTCGTAGTGTATTGATGTTTCGAGTTGCAGATCTTTAAGCTTGTTTTCTGAAGATGTGTGGGGATGCTAACTATACTTAAAAGTCAGCATCCCTTCACGCCTAAGAAAATTGCAAACAAGTACACACTTTTGCGACATGTGCGATCTTGATTGTTTATAAAGAGAAAAAAATTCTAGTTTAATATAGATTTTACTAGATCAACCACACTACTACAACGCGCGCTATACTTGTTTTCCGTGTGACGCGGTATTGTGGATGTGTTGCGTCCGAGCCGATAATATTGCGTGTAAAATGGGGGTGATCTGGGGTGTTATCTATTTTTGTCGATTGGTATAGTTCATAACACACATATAGAGGGTATACCGGAGGTGTATTACTTCGGCCCATGCGGCAAGTACAACGCCCTGGTGATGGAGCTTCTCGGACCGAGCCTCGAGGATCTGTTCGATCTCTGTGGCAGAAGGTTCACCCTTAAGACCGTTCTCAACATTGCTACGCAGCTCGTAAGTTGGCTCGCTTTTTATTACGCACATTTTTACTTTATGCAAATACTTTTTATAATAAATTGCATATCGAAGAGAAAGCAATAATCTGTAATTTTTTTTTTTTTTCAATTCTACAGCTCCATAGGATAGAATATGTTCATACACGGCATTTGATATACCGCGACATCAAGCCGGAAAATTTTCTGATAGGACGAATCTCTGGCAAGCGGGAAAACGTGATACACATCATTGATTTCGGATTAGCCAAAGAATATATAGACCTGGAGACAAATAAACATATACCTTATCGAGAACACAAGAGTCTCACCGGCACGGCGCGTTATATGAGCATTAACACTCATCTCGGCAAAGGTAACGGATGTTTACTTTTGTGGTTTGTCTCACTGTGCGTAACGAATTTCCGTATACGCTATATCATCGCTATATATGAATCATCACTCATGAGAATAGACTAGCGAGAAATTACGGCAAATGCTTTAATCGTTTATTTTTCTAGTATCATGATCTTGTAGACATAAAATGATACGATTGATAGAAAAAACATTTTACAATTTTTTTAATTATTAAAATAAACATTTTTATAATAGATTTATGTAAAGATCTTGTAGAGCATTTCATGTGTGCAACGAAAACCTCACAATGATTGTGAATACAATTTTTTATATTGTCTTTTACAAGTTTTTATAATTTTCTGATATTTGTTTATATAAAAGAAGCGTATAATACGTAAGACGTGTCTTGTGATGAACAGAGCAAAGCAGAAGGGACGACCTGGAGGCCTTAGGTCACATGTTTATGTACTTCCTGCGTGGTAGTTTGCCGTGGCAAGGGCTGAAAGCCGACACATTAAAGGAGCGCTACCAGAAGATTGGCGATACTAAACGCGCCACACCGATCGAAGTGCTTTGCGACGGTCATCCCGAGGAGATGGCAACATATTTGCGTTACGTACGCAGGCTGGATTTCTTCGAAACGCCGGATTACGAGTACTTGAGAAAACTTTTCCACGATTTGTACGAGCGACGTGGTTTCGTTAACGATGGCGAATTTGATTGGACCGGCAAGACGATGGTATGTGTCACAACTGATGATGATCGCGATATTTTTATTTTACGCGTCTACGTGTACACACGCGCTGGAAGCTTTCGCAAAAAACTCGATAAATGTTATGGATGTTCGCGCGTTGCTTTTACTCGGGGAACAAACACAAAGCGACATCAATATTTATGCATCTTAATTTATTTGTTATACCGGGAAATAATAATATGATAATAGAACTTCTCGTTCAGAATTTAATTTTATTCAGAATTCAAACCTCGCTCTCCTGTGTGTTATATTGTATTTGTATTTATTTGTTTTTCTTCTTTTTTTTTTTAACGATAAGAGAATATTGCTTTTATTTGTTTACATTATTTGCGTGCTTGTCAATTGTCTTGCAATTGGAAGGTTTGAACGCGCACAAAGTGTTCGCGATTTTCCAAATTAAATTACGCGATATAAAGTTAATGACGGAGAAGAAAAACTTAGTTGTATGTTGGGTAAGTAAGTCGTTTGTGCCAATGTCCTAACAGACGAACGCAACAAAGAGCAATGCAATACTGGCGAGCAGTCTCACATCTGATTTTTAACGTTTGCATGCTGCCCTTCCTTCTCAAATGCACTATCTCTAGCCATCCAATTTCGAGAACCTGAGAGCGCTACGGATTGCGGCTCCCTCGCACATCGGCAAAACCAAATCCGATAAGGTTGGTCGTAGCTCAAGTAACAAAAATATGTCCCGATAAATATATTTTATCAGCCTAGTAAATAAACTCTTTGATGGTTTTGCAATTTGTTTTTTGTATATTTATATAATTCCATACATCATACCCGCGCTCTCTCTCTCTTCTCTTCGCATCTTCTTTCTAATCATTAGTGACAGTGATTGCCTGACTCTAATAAATTAGTGCAATTATCACGGCCGATCGTATCCGCTTAAGTAGATATCTTAAAAGCACAATATGTCACACACACACACAGGTCTTTTCGTGAAGCGTATATACAAAAACTAACAATAACCGTGCACCCTCTGCCATTTTCATCGGTCCGCTCGTCTTCGCTTGTCAGCTCCAAGTATAGTACTTCCATGTATAACGTATCGCGAATTATCGTAGAAATGTAAACTGCATATATTTACTGTTGACTTTCGCGCTACACAAGTGTATATCAAATATTTTCTTTTCTTATTTCAGTCCACGCCCGTCGGATCTCTTCAAACCGGCCAGGAGATCATCGTATCACCAAATCGCGATAGGCATCCGGCCGCTTATAAGGTATTCCTTGTGTCTTCTTTCCGTTCCCTTTACTTTTTTTTTTTTTTTCTTTTCTTGAAGCCAAGCATGGCGTGTGTAATCTACTTATTTACGTTTTAAGAGTTAACCGCATGAATAATCGCCTCATTAGCGGAAGAATTAAAGATGGACTTTGAGAATTATTATGACCCAGATGTGTCTCTATTATACATATATATATATATATATATATATATATATATATATATATATATATATATATATATAT
>QVOB01020466.1:0-37884 GCA_014839585.1 Pseudomyrmex concolor | reverse complement strand
ACATATATGTATACACGTATTTGAAATTAAATTTCAATTTTTTTCCCCCATATAGAATGCTAGATTTGCATTACATATATGAAGGACCCTGTATATCCCCCTAACTAATTTTTAAAATATTGCGAAACAATCTAGCATTCTATATGGGGGAAAAAAATTGAAATTTAATTTCAAATACGTGTATACATATATGTATACATATATATATGTATATAGAAACATATTTCTGCATAACATCTTGCAAAATGGCTCTTATGACCGGATTTCACTGCATTTCTTAGTTTGATACTCAAAGAGCTCGAGGTTTCCTTATTAATTGTTAGATCTACTTAGATTTAATCCATTTTTTCCCGGAAAGTTGGTGAAACAATTCTGTACTTAGGACAAAACCTACTTCGGTCCCTCAGTCGTAGTTAGAAATTACAAAAAAAAAAAAGACAGAGAAGAAACTTACATCTTGCAGTCTCGGTGTCCGCTATCTTTGGGATGTTTATTGCCCATCTCGTGACAGATAAAGAATGTTTTTCCTAACGATCTAGTGCGCGGAGAGATGTAGAAATTCGTTCCCTGATCTCGCTATCGATTATCACAAACAACGCAACAAAATAACTTTCTATACAACGCTAGGTAGAAACAGATATAAAAGCGCGCCACGATTTAGCGTATTTCTGTGTCGGAATAAGATTTTTTGAGAAATAAGAAAACGATTTTTTCACGCCAAGTAAAATTGCGAGCTCCGACCGCGAGCAGATCGCGAATATGACTAGCAGAACCAGTCACTGGTTCAAGAAGAAGGAGAACGGTGCGGCTTGAAAAACAAAGTGCATCGTAATTCCGATGTATCTATGTTCCGGAAAGGAAGAGAATCCAAATGAAAAGTTTTCGTTCACCTTCGCGTTTATCTGACAGTTTTTGCGTCGAGAGCCAGTTGATTCCGCACATATACAATTCAATCGATATACATAACGTGCGAGAGATCGTCAGATCGGGAATCCGATCTTCGCGAATGATAAATATAAAAACGTACGTTTAAACATACTTACGCGCGCGCGAAACGTCTCGCGTAACTTGTGGACGAAGGTGTTTTTCTGCTATATTGAATGTTTTATGAGAATAATGTATCAGTTACACACAACAAAATAATTATTATATGTAATGTGCGTTCAACCTCGGGAGATAGCATCTCATTGAAAGCGTCCGGATTACGGTCAAATTACTCTTGACGGGCATTCATGAAGTATTTTACAAATATCTCGATTATCGCGATCGATAATCGTTCCTCGCGACAAATGAAGATTTATAGTAATATAAATTTTTGTAAAATATACAAGCCGCGGATATGCAAGACCTGCGACTTTTCTATTTATTAAAGCGCAAATTGTGTGTAAAAATATTATTATTGTATTTCTGCTATTGTATTTATAATTGTTGCTACATTTTTATTATTATTATATATTATTCTTATAAATTCTTACACACATTATAGTAACATATTGCGAAAGTAACATGAGTACTGCGCCGCTTTTTACAAGTTTTCTCCCGACTGCTTTTGTAATTTAATGGCGGGGGAAGTGAACGTGTGGTGAAAGTTGTAATTTATTCCAATATGGACATATCGCCGCGGAAAAAAGAGAGAGCGAAATAATTTTACTGAGTTTTAGACTGAGAAAAATCAAGCTATTTATTATTAAGTACTTATTCTAGTCTTTTTTTTTTTTTAGTTTGACGATCATATTAGTTCAATATATATTGTTCGCAGAATGTGTGATCTTTGTGATATTTTATGATCTGTGACTTTTTTTTTGCTGATATAGTTTTCGTTCAACGGTGTACTGTTCCTTTATTGATCACACTCGACACACGTGTTTGATTCTGTACACACATAGCACGTCGCACGACATAAGTTTGTAACATCTGATCAGTAAGTGTGAACGAATTGTTCGAACGGTGTGTGCGCATATTTCTGAAAGACTATCGAATTGTTTCGCAGTCCGCTGTTTAATGTGACAAAACAACGAACATAATGGCGCAAATAGGAAATGTGGTACGCGAATTATTTTCGTGCACACAAATGTTTACGTTTTTACATTGCAACGTTATAACCTAACCGATGGTTGAGTTAGCCTTCAATATGTAACAACTAAAAATTTGTTATCATTAAATTATTTCTTATTCTACATTATTCTTTATTTATTGTAAATCCTACCTTTGTTTTTTTTTACAAACGATTGTTGTAACAATTAATATGTACTTTTAAGACGGCAGATCAATTAATTGCTGGCTCCAGTGTGTTGTCAAGACCTGCGGAAGAATTTGACAATGATGTAAGTGGAATCTGCATACAAGTGCAATACACTGTTAAACTTTGAATTTATTTATTTTACATACAAAAAGAATATCTGTGTAACTTCTTACGCTTACTTACCTGTTTTAGCCATCCGTGGAAGCAATGTGGGCGATGAAAGCCATGGAACATGCAGAGGTTTATTTCAATGTAAGTCTCATGAGATTTGTTTCTTTTCCCTGCACTGACCGCACTAGGTTCACAGTCCATCTTTTTCCTTTTAATACGGATAAGAAAAGATACTATGAACTAATGAAGCCAGTGCAGGAAAAAAAAACAAATCTATGGTATATTTTGTGTATGTATGTACAACTTATCAAGTTATAAACAAAAAACAATGTATACGATTTAGATTTTGTGCTCGGTTGATCCCAAGTTCTTGAAGCTTACACCTCACGACGAACAGATCTACAAGGCGTTTAAAGACAGTTTTCCTACCATGAAAGTAGACAAAATAGACGAGGACGAATTGAAATCTCCAGAAGGAAAGGCGAAATGGAGGCCGTTTTGCGAACAGTTTAGAGATATCGTGGAAGATTATAGTTTTGGCACGTTGTTAAGGGCAGACTGTACCGGAGATTATTCGGAAGAGAATAGCATATTGACAACCAGAATACAGTTCTACGCCATAGAACTAGCCAGAAATAGAGAAGGCTTCAATGACGGCGTGCGAGAGAAATATAAACCAAAGAAAGCTGTAAAAACATGATCGAACATTGACCGCAACTACGCTAGCGCAACTAAAAACAAATTCAAATGTAGAAGTTCTCGATTATTCCTTTTTATGATTTTTAAATATGTAAGAAATATACAATTTTTTAAGATACATACAATAAAACAACAATACGAAAATAATGAGTGTAGAAGATTTATTGTGTTTGTTTTTTTGAGAAATTTTATTTTTTCTTTTCGTCTGGTAATTGCAAACTGATCAACGGATTCGACGCTCGAGCTTGATACTTCGATTTGACAGCTGTTGCTTTCGATTGTACCGCATCTCTGTCAAATTTTCTTTTTCTTTTTCCTATTCCTAAGTTTCGCAAAGTTGGCGGTACTATGTAGTCAGGTACGTCCTTCAAATGTGACTGCAACTTCACTGTGTGTAACGCCTTGTCCTGGCGCAGCGACTGCAGATCTCGCGGATTATCCTCGAAGTAGCTTTTGAGCTTTTCGCAATTCAGAACTTCCTGTTTAATCTCCTTTAATCGCGCCTCTCGAACAGCGATTCTTGTAACAGCCTTCCAAGCATCTTTTGCACGATACCTGATTTAATTATTAATATCATTAACACAAGCCGCTTTGTCAATTTGTCTCTTCTTTTAAAAAAGAGAATATGTGATCTAGAGTTAAATATATCAATGATAATAAATGATAATGAGAAAAATTGGACACGCACCGAAAGCCTTCGACTTCTTCCAATTTGAACATGTAAGTCTTAAATAGATTTTCACACTGGTAGGTACGCTTTAGTTGATCTCCCACTTCCTCCATCAGTGTTCTTTCTCTGATTGATACAAAACTAAGAGCGGTTCCTGTGTTCTTGCCGCGAGCAGTACGTCCTGCACGATGTATGTAAGAATTCACGTCCAACGGGAAATCGAAATTGATTACATTGGACACGAACTGGAAGTCAATGCCACGTGCCACACCCGATTCCTTATCTTTCTTTCGTTTGCTTTTCTGTGTTTTTATCACGTGCGGCTACAAGAAATAAAAATAATAGTTTAAATGATGAATGTCACGCGCATAGGTAACGTAATGTGCGTGCAATTTTACCTCCTCTAAGGCTTGTTCATCCGATGCGATTATGATAGAATAAGTGCCAGTGTTGAATTGCGTAACTGCCCGACATCGGGAAGTTGCTGGTAACTCGGAATTCAATACACAAGTCGGAATACCAAACTGCTCAAGAAACAGCTTCAATTTGTAACACCTGTCAACTGTGTTTACAAATATTATGGTCTTTCCCCTGAAACAAATAAAAAAAATTTGTAACATTTCTTTACTTTTGCCAAAACAGATAAAATAATGTACACCCATTAAAAAAAAATATATATATATATATTACCTAATTAAATTCAATTTTAATAAGGCATATAAAATAGCAGCTTTATCGTTTTCCTCTGCAGCCAATGTATAATGAATCAATTGGGTAGGTGGTGCTAAAGGTGGTTCTTCCAGCTTCAAAATTGCAGGATTATGTAAAACTAATTTTTTCAATGTCTTAACATCTTCAGACAACGTGGCAGATGCTAGAGCTGCTTGATACGCCACTGGCAAATATGTTAACACCGCTTTAATATCGTTCTCCTTACCAAATGAAAATAACTGTAACAATCAATCAGCATGTTATTGCATCCACATAATCCAACTTTTTTTTACAATAGAAAGATTCACTCAATAAGATCAAGAGATTGTATTAGTAAATGTCGAAAACATTTAGTTTTGCACAATGTGTTCTGTCTATAACCAATATAATATTGCAATATAATAAATATATACCAGATCAGCTTCGTCAATTATCAACGTTTCCAGGCTGTGTTTCACCTTCAAGTTTTCCGCTTTTAAATGTTGCAATAACCGGCCTGGTGTACCAACAACAATATCTGGCATCTCGTTCAATAACGGTTTTTGTGCATTTATATCTATCTGCGGACTGATGTCGACCACTCTGACTTCTCTTGAACATTTCACAGTCAGATTCACAATGACGTCGTGAATTTGCTTGCATAATTCCTTAGTGGGTGCAACAATTAAACCCTTAACTTCTTGTTTGACTTGTGTGCGTTTGTTTGTTAATATTTTCTGAATAAGCGGTACTGCAAACGCCGCTGTCTTGCCAGAACCTGTACGAGCTCTGATTAAAACATCCTTTCCTTCTAGTAACAAGGGTATTGTCTTCTCTTGTATTAATGTAGGTTCTATCCAGCCTAATTTAGCAATGGCCTATACACACAAATATTTATAAATTAAAATATTATTTTCAAAAACATAACTCTATATATTATTCTGCACATGGTTTAAAAATAACAATTTTACTTCTGTGCACACACATGTATATATACATACAACAATAAAACTGATATATTTTGATGACAACTTATCAACTGTTTGTGCAAATTCTCTTTATATTATCTAATCATGCTTGCAATACGATTTATTAATTTTATTTTTTCACCTATCCTACGTCAAAGAGGAAAAAAATAGCTTTTTTATATAATTTTATTTATAATTATATAACTTTATATAATTTTTTTTATATAACGGATATTTTATAAAAATATTTAATTTTAAAACGATTATATTGTTTAACGATTTTAAACAATATTTAATGATTTTTTCTTTCTAAACATAACCTCGCATTTACAACTTCAACTTTGCTTAAAGCTCCTACCTTTAATATTCTATCGTCTAGCTCTAGTTCATGAAAACTCTTCGGTTTTTCTTCGTTTTCCTCATTTATTTCAGTTGATTCCATTTTTTCTGTTAAATTTTAAAATCTCAAAACACTTGTAAAAATTTCAATCGCGTACCTATAATCTGTCACACAGCCACGTGACTGTCTCATCTCACACCAACGAATTCCACCATAGCACGCGACGCATCGAAAGGCTTAAGTATATTTTTGGCCACGTGATATTAGATTTGTGTCTACCTAGTCGAGATGCTTACCTTTGGTGCAGTTGGAGTTTATACGTACGTATTTATTAATTCATATTGTTAATATTATAAGATTCTGCTCTTCCGATTAAAAACATTATGAGAGAACACCTAGAAACGATATATTATTCCTTACATAATATCAGTTTTTCGTTGCAAGTATTCCGTTGCACGGAAGATGGTTATTTCCAAAAGATAAACCAGCGAAAGTAATTTATCTTACAAAAAAAAAAAATATCTTTTGATTTTATTTAAATTTGTCTGCCTTTTCACACAGAGAATATCTCTCTCAGAGGATTTTTTTCTTAATTTAAGAAGTACTTTTTCCTTAATTTAATTTTTGCTCCCACACTGATTGTTCTGTGTACATATCATCAAGCTCAAAAATTCTAATGATTTTTTTTACAATTTTGATTAACTTTCTTAACAACTTTATTAAGTTTCTGAGCAAAACTTTACAGCAGCTTTGTTTTTTATTATGTCAAGTTTGTTATCTTTTCATCAAAGTAATCAGCAACATTTATAGATAAAGCTCTAGACAACTTTTACAATAAAAAAATAAATAAAAAAAAAAAAAAAAAACAACAGTTTTGACTTTGAAACACAAATATATCTTTGAAAAAAATAGTCACTTCAGATAAACAATATGATAATAGTAAATAACAGAAGTTAATAAGTAAAACGTAAATATATAACTAAGTGTATTAATATAGATAAATATTTCGATAATTTTAGAAAAGTATTAAAATATTTATCTTCTTTTTGCTCATCACACAATATCTTCAGTACCTTCCGTATTTTTGTACCTGAAGATTTGTATATAAACTTACTTAAATATATTTCGTTTTAATGAATCTCAGGACTCTTCTCTCTTAGTATCTTTATTGTTTATCCTTATGTAAATATGTACATTGTACACCATAGATACGACCATAATAAATAAGTTCTAGAATTCTTATACAAAAGGAATCTTAAAGCAATAAATATTCACACGTTCTTTTTTCCTCTTCTTCAGCAATGTTTAATTTTTTTCTCGAAAGAAAAATTGTTTTTATGAGATTTATATAACAATAGAATGCAGATCTCTTCTTGAATATGTTCATGTTAAGCATGTTGTTATAAGTTTCTTTTTGTTACAAGAAAAAGAAAAACATCAAAATTCGGGTTTGAGTTCAAATTTCTAAATTCACAGTATTTTTTTTTTTTTTTTTTTTTTTATCATAACTCATAATCGATGTAATGATGACTTAAAACAATATATATATAAAATTTATACATATAAATAATTTATACATATTTATATATGTATATATTAATTTATAAATATGTATAAATCATTTATACATAAATATATATTACATATATATTTCAATGTATATTGAATCTTAAGTAATCCAGTACATACTACTACGCGTTTATAACACCACGGTCATTTGAAGAGAAAGTACTCTAATTAAGTATCCAATTGCGTATCGTACAACAAGTATACACCGAGTGTGTGCACTTAAGATTAAAAAATAACGGAAGCTAAACAGATTAACGATATGATCGTATTATCTATTTTTCTTTTTCTCATCCTACCTACACAGACACACACTCAATCTCTCTCTCTCTTTCTCTCTCGTTCTTTTATATCAGCGTAATTTAAAAAAAATAGCAAAAGATAAGTCTCTTTCAATTTTTACATTACACACTCACACATAAAAAATGATCATGATACCGTGAGTTCGTCAAATCATTATGAACTGAACGCGGACTGTTGTGAGGAAGTCGACGGCAGGAAAATATTCTGCGTTAAATTGAGCTGCGCAGGTGGTTTACCTGCCGGCTGTCGACCGATAGAAGAGGCAGGCGCGGCGGGATTGTAAGTATTATCCAGACCGTAGTACGATATGAGCGCCGACAACGCGTTCCGGACACCAGAAGTGGCTACCTGCGACCATCTCCCATGAGAACTCACCGCATCATCGCCAGCATAAACAGCGTGAGCGTCGAAATTACCCGACACGTGTGACGTACTCGTATCTGAAAGAAAATACAAATTTACAATATTTGCGAGAGAGAGAAATTATATGCCTGCAATACGTACCTGAATGAGGTGGATGCAGCACGGGAAGATGAGGATCTAGCTGTCCACCCGGTCGCGCGTTAGCGACAAGACGGAGCTCCGCACGCAAATCCGTCAATAGCTGCACCACTTTGAGGTCGCACTAAAATGTTATGAAAACAAATGATTATAGAAAGTTTTTATATATGCTATTATACACTTACAAAAAAAATAAAATATATATATAAGTCTTATAATAGAATATCTTAATACTACACTTAATATAACACTTTAATATAATAGAATATATCTTAATATTAAGCTGTAGAAAGTAAATTTAGAAAGTTATTATGTAATGACACTTTTAAAAAAGACAGTTGAAAATGTGATCATACACAAGTACAATTACAGTTTTTATAAGTATGAATACAGTTTTTTTATAACTCACAAATATATATGTAATTTTTTATTTAATTACCGCATTCTGATCTAATTTAAGCGACAGAAGATCGTCAACGCGAATTGGCTTTCCCTGATGCAAGGCAGTCGTGAGAGTCATCAATCGTCGAACGAGATTATCTTCAGTGTTCACGTCCAATAACTGATTATCTCCTTTTAAATTCGACTGCGACTTGCCCGGCGATGAACTGTTAAAATAATATGGCGGCGTAGATACCATATACGGTCCACCTTGGTTAAACAAATTATCTTCGCCATAATGAGCTTCCGTGCCGAGTCTGCTTGAGTGTGAATTATAGCCCGCTTCCATTTTTAGTCGTTTAGAAGACCTGTAACAAAGTCACAGGCCAAACGTGCAGAGTCAGTAATTGTAAAGAAATATTTTTCCTAGCATACACAATAAATGAAGACATGAATTTAATTGCACATCAGGGCAACATAATCGTTAATTTCTCTGAATGATAATATACAATATTTTACATACAATATTTTTAAATAAATAAATTTCTGAAATCACGACAAGTTATAAATTTTTTTTACAGAAGATTCAGCAATATATATGTATTCAGTTTTTCAGCATTATATATATATATATATTCAGTTATTGATAAAATATCATTCCCTTATTTATAATAGATTAAATATATGTTAACATGCCGAAAGATTAACATGCGAATAGCACAAGCCATAATAAATATATATATTTTAAAATAAGCTAGTCCACTATGTGTTAGAATTACAGATACATGCATGCACTAAGCAATATAATAATGTAAAAAGCATAACATTTTATTTTTTATCGTTTATTTATGTAACAATCGATTAAACTGCAGTAAAGAATTGGTAGAATATTCATCATTATTTTTAATGCATCGCGCTTTACATAAACATCATCCCACGTCATATAAAACATTATTATACCAAAAAAACAGTAACCTGATTATTATAATTCTGTTAGCTAAGCTTTAAAGCATATGAAGAAATAAAGTTACATTGTGTACTTGATAGAAACACGAATCAATAAAATTTTAAATACTCTGAACGCGTATCAACACGTATTAAGATTTGGAACTTCGATTACCTATTATATATTCTTACAAGTGCTACAAAATTGTTGGCGTATCATTCAGCCTCACATTATTATCTCCTGAAACATAATTTTTTTCCTATTAGATGTTAAACGCTATAATTAGCCTGTACCTATAAAATAGGTATTTGGTCTCAAAAGTCTGAAGATATGTTACTTTCTCTACGTATTCGACATGTACATAAATATATATCTTAATGTATATACATATACAATAATATATTATATGTCAAGATATATTTTTTCTTCTTTTACATTTTTATATTTTATAAAATTACGTAACACAAAATAAACACAATTTCGATATTTAAAAATAATACATATATACAAACAAAGTGTGTACATAATAATACAAAAACTAAAAAGAAAACAGAAACAGAGAGGGAGGGAAAACGAAAAAGAGAGAGAAAATTCTTGAAAAAACCTTATTCGACGTTAAACATCCATATTTTGGTCAATTTTCTTTTAACGTAAGCATTATACTTATTTCAATAATACACTAGATTAATCACAGAACAAAATATATATATTTACAAAATATTCATATAGTAGATTCTACATCAATAACACAAAAATCATCTTATATTTATAGTCTATTGATATACTGAAGACATTGTAAATACACAGCAAATTGAGATTTTATTGCTCCACAAATGACGTTGTTTTTTAAATCAATGACAAATACACATACTTTTTCTGTGATTTTTGAAAAATAGAGATAAGTTTACATTATAATATAGTTAATATAATATATTGTCGTGTAAAGATATATATATATATATATATACGAAATATCAAAACTACGTTCATCTGTTGATACACATTCATACACAAAAATACATATATATTTATCATATCTCGCTCTGTTTCTCTCTCTTTTTTATCCAGTTTTTCTTTATCTCAATTTTATCATATATCACGAGTAAAAGAAACATTTTGTTTAATACACTTCTATGCTGTAATATATTATTATAAATAAATTTTTCATATTTACATTTTCGTTACTACATTTGATCTATATATACAACGGTTAGTAGAAGTTATTTTCTTTTAGTATTGTATATAATATTTTATTATATATTTTAAGAAAAAAGATATATCAATCTTTATGCTTTCATAACCTTATACTGCTTATTATTTTTAGAAATAATAAATAATATCGTATACACAAAAAAACAATAAATGTATAAAAATACTTGTGTAGAATAAGTAGAAACAGTAACATATATATTTTGTTTTTACTTTCCATTTATATATAAATCAAAAAATAAACATTGACAAAGATTTGTTAATATAATTACCGATTATTTTATATGTATATATGTGTGTGTGTGTATATATATTATATGTATTTATATATATATTATATACATACATGTTATATATATATATATATATATATATAAAATAAAAATGTATAATGTATAATTCTCTGGAGCGATATTGTTATTCAGTTTGAATAAAAATAGACAGTGGAACTAAAATGTTCAATAATAAAATGATTTCATAGCACTGAAAATTTATTATAACAGATATATAGGCAAATACCGTTCAAGTGTATTGTACCTCGTATGTATATTTTGTATATATACGACGTATAATACAGCATAAAAAATTACTTTCGCTCATAATAATCACATTACGCGCCGCGCGTGATATAACATACGTGCAAAAAAGAGAAAAAATGTGAATATATTGAAATACATCGTTATACTATGTATAATACAAATTATTAGATTGCAATACAATTAAGAAATAATTAAAGTACAAGATAACAAATGTAAATGCTCGATCAACTGAAGATTAAATAAAAATTAATTATTAACTGATCTAAAAAAGAAATTTTATCCTTACAGCATATTCACATGTTTTACTTTGTCTATATTTTTTTTTTTTCAGAAATATTTTTTATGTATATTCTACCTATCTATTTACATGACAGAACATTTTTACATTTCAAGAATTATTTTCTGTATACATTTTTCGTCTATTTATATATAGACATTTTCTTGTAAAAAATAGTGAGCATTTTTTTTTTTTTTTTTTTTTTTTTTTTAAATTGTATCTTTCGCTTATGATTTATAACAGCGGTATAAATACAAATATTTATATTGATTTTGTAGAATCTTAAATCTACAAAATAATGTTAATTTTCTTTCATATGTATATGCTCCGCGCACAATTGGAACGTTCTATTAGATATTCTCGTTTCGATATTAATATGTGCGCGTATTCATCATATAACGCTTACTGCATTATGTAAATGTAAAATACATGTATGTTTTTTTCTGCTCCACGACAGATAATGACGGATATGTGTACAATATGTTCTTAGTTTATTTTAATAAACTGACGTGTTGAAGTTTTACAATTATCGCTCTTAAACCTAAATAGATGACCAAAAAGAGAATATCTTCTTTTGCAGTTTGATGGTTGTATGCTATAAAGCACACATGACGATCATCAGATTTGCGTGAAGAACTAACTATGATGTAGTCAGAACAATCATTTTGCTGTAATTATTTTTAAACATTTCGATGTGGATAATGGAGAGGAAATTGGACAAACAATTAACCCTTTAGCTATAAGAATTGGATACACGTCTTGAAATTGTAAGACGTCTGTATCAAAAGTAAATTTTGAGTCAATTGTCTTGGCTGATCAACCAAGATCGACCAATTGAAGCTTTTTGATGTTAATACGTAATATGTACATCTTTTTATACTGATTATATTGTAGAACAGTGAATTGTATTTCACATCTTTTCACGTCACTCTCTTCAAGCATCTTAATAAAACGGTTGTATACTATAGCTAGAGAGTTAAGTGATATATTGTCGTATCGCTTATACATAACAAATTTCTGCAGAGTGAAACCAACGATGTTTCGTGCTTCTATTTTCCGCTGTACTGCGTCGTCGTCGTGTTCGAACGACTGTGAACGAAACTAAAATTAACTGTTGTTTCATTAGGGTTAAAAGGAAAGAAAGACGACATGCAAACGAGAATCATCAGAAAAAACATACAAGAGTAACTACTACAATTTTGATATATCGCTTCTTGCTCTCAAGAAAAATCATTACACTAACAATGCATCTAACTAAAGAAAATTAAATGCCAAGCACATTTGCCGCACACAACTGCCATCTACTTCTGTGAGCAAATTAGTCCCTGATTGGCATTGGAATATTACAAGTTTTAGCAAATTATGAATTATAAAATTTTTTTACAAAAATCTACTCACCCTCCAAGAAGAGGCAATCTTACTGCAGCGGGGTCTTGTTGTTCTCTTAATAGTTTTTTCCGTTTTTTACTCCAGAGTTCATGACAATCTTGCCACGTCGGAAGCTGCGGCGCTGGCATCCTATTTTTCGTTTTTGATTTTAATTATAAAAAAAAAAACGTGATGTTGTTTATAAGAATAGAATTTAATGGAGAAAGACGCAAGCAGACCACTGATAACGTACTGTTCAGGTTGGACATTTTTCAGCCAAGTACTCTGAAGTGCGTCTTCTGCTGTTATCCGTTTCTCGGGATCTAGTTCCAACATTTTATCTAGAAGATCCAAAGCCGGTCCTGGCATGAACGCGAACTCTTCCCTCAAACGTCTCCTGTACTGCTTTTTGGGCTTAAGTGTGTGCCAATGCGGCAATTTTATCACATTAGGCCAGACAGCAGGAGTGGGTGTCCCGCAAATCCTCGAAATTGCCTCCAGCTGCAGTATGTCTACATTGGCCTAAAATTAATTAATATTAATAAAAAATTACTGGCCTAAAATTAATTAATATTAATCAGAAATTATTAATAATAAATTGTACAGGACACATAAACAAATTGTACTGATTATTGTAATATGACACATAAACATATAAAAATGTAATATAACACGTAAATAAATTTTACACATTCTTTTGATGTTCGATCGACTAAGTTTATACGATACCTTTACCTGGAACAAAGGTTTCTTCCAAAACAACTCTCCCAAGATACAGCCACAACTCCACACGTCAATCGCAGGCCCATAACGCTCCTCACCTAGCAAAAGTTCAGGCGGTCTGTACCATAGTGTAATTACTTTATTGGTATATGGTCTCTGTCTGTCCTCCGCGTTGTAAAGTCGTGCCAGTCCAAAATCAGCCAGTTTAACTTCACCTCTGCAAAAATCGCAGTTGCATCAAGTAATTGCAAACAAATATAAAAGAATATTATTTGTCAGGATATTGTTCACACATACTTGTTGTTCATCAATATGTTCGAACACTTGATGTCCCGGTGCAAGAAATTTTTGCTGTGACAATAATTCAAACCGTTCAACAACTGTTTCATGATACTGGCATTATTCATTTCATTAAAATCCACCATTCCGGATTCCAATAGGCCCATCAGGTCGTGATCCATATATTCGAAGACCAAATAAAACGAACCTTTGTCCTAAAACACGAGATCGTTCAACTTGCTTGTCTTGCAAAAATTACAGATTATTAGTCATTTTAATCTTCTGCTTAAATAACATTTATCGATATTTGAGATCATTTAAAAATCCACTATTTTCAATATGTAATTAAATTAGAAGCACATTAATTCCATACAAAATTGTACAATCAAGCCAGAACCTTACCAATTTGTTACTTGTTACAAATCCGCCATATGATGTAGTTTACGATATATGATTTATTCTACGAAATGTTTTTTTTTTTTTTTTTTCAAGAAAAACCAATACCGACAAATGTATTGTATGCAAATACGAAATACAGTACTTCCTCGGCAAAACGTAAAGTTTCTTAACGTTATTTTAGGTTATTTTAGGAGAAAATACTGCATGTTATATTGTAAAAATCCAAAAACAAAAACCTTTCGGAAATCTAGTGCGTCCTGTTTGTCGGTGACGATTTCTCGAAGATTAACGATGTTTTTATGATTAAGCTGCCTCAGGATCTTTATTTCCCTGACTGCCGTGATGGGGAAGCCCTCTTTCTCGTTTTCAAGACGAACTTTTTTCAATGCCACCAATACGTTTGCCCGTTTATCACGAGCTTTATATACCTGTCCGTAAGTACCTTCACCGATCTGGGTTATAAATTCAAATACATCGACACATCGTTCGCCCCAGTCTTTGCCACCGGAAGCTGACATAGGAGTGCGACTCCGCGATCCTCTGCGCTTCAATATTTTTGGTCTCTTTAATTTGGGTTTCGGCGGTACCCGTTCAACCTTCGAACGTGGCGGTGTCACATTCGAATCGTCCTCGCCGCTTAAATCTTCTGATCCAGGTACGACTACAAATCAAACAAATAGACAATAAGACTAGGATTAGCATTATAAGTAATATGTGAATAAGTAAAATTTGAAGGTGAAAACCAACCTGGTGGCATTGGCAGGTCTTTGATACTCTTCTTCTGCGGCAGTTTTGTTGCCGATGCCGGAAGTTTTAAGTGTTTGCCGGGAGGACTCGGAGATCTACTTGGGGGAGAATCAATGCTTTCCAAGTCGTTCTGATTAATGCCGGGTGGCAATGGCAATTTCTTGAGACTCTTGGTCGTAAACGTTACTATAGGAGGTTTCGGAGGATCTATCGATTTGAGAGGCACGAGATTATTGGGTGGATTGAACTTGGACATGATTGTGTTCGGTGCTGGGACAGGAATTGGTGGAGGTAGGGATGGAGGTAGAGTTGGTATATTAGGTAGAATCGGTGTAGACAGCATCGGCGGAGGTGCCGACATTAAAGGTAAAGATGCGGTCACTTGCGGCAAGATCGTTGGCGCAACAGGAACAGTGGGCTCGGCAGTTTGCGGTAAAGGTGGTAGCGGCGGCGGCGGCGGCGGCGGTGGTATGCTTGGAGCAGAAGTCGGGAAATTGGGACTGTGCGTCATAGCAATAGGATAATTATTGGGTAGTATCGATGGTGGATTGGGCGAAGAAATATTTGTGTGATGAATCGAAATATTTGTTGTTGCAGATGGAGGATTTGTTGGCGTAGGTGGCGGTGCAACAACGAGCTGATTGGATGGTGGCAATGGCGGCGTTTTACCCGCCAGAGAGTCATCGCTCGTTGGAACAGGAATGTCGATAACGTCGACAGTTTTTGTAGAGTTCTCGCCAATTTTGGGGAGTTGTTCTTTGTTATTTACAATTTTGTCCTTATTGTCAGTGGAAGCTTTACTTTCGGAGGACATGTTAGTGCCGCCGTCCTTCTCGTCGGTACCTTCGATGATTTGCACATCATCCTGATTTACGGCCTTCTCCTTCGCGGCTTGCAATTTTCTAAAAGCCAACTCTCTCATGTTTCGATCCTTTACAAGCTCCGCGAATAAACTGGTCTCGCTGATCTTAGCTTGGACTCGAAGATTTCGAGCACTGATGGACGATGGACTTCTAGCTCGAGATCTGTGAGGCGAAGGAGAAGGTATTCTCGGTCGTGGGCTCTTCGATTTGTGTTTTCTCAACGACTTATGAGATTTGCTCGGTGAACGTGACTTTTTCGGAGTACGACTTCTTCTGCGCGAACGTGATCTTGAACGAGACATTTTTCGCCACCTAGGGCTACGAGATCTGGATCGAGAGAGAGGCAGATGTAATCTGAAATGAGAAGAATTTCATCAAACGTATTATGAGAAATGTCATTTATATACACGTTAAGTTTTGATTTGTTTTACAAGGAGATAAGTATGTACCTGCTTTCTGCATATATATACCTGCTGCTGGTAGGACTTCTAGTTGATCTCGATTTTCGTTTGTCTTTTCTCTCCTTATCATGATGTCGATGACGTCGATCAAGCTCGTCTCGTCTCCTGCGTTTAGGAGAACTGATTCCGCCGTCCGTTCGACGTCTATGGCTCATAGGACTTGGACTGAAATCTCGTCGTCTGACCGTGGCCGGGCTTGGACTGTGCCTAGATCTGTGAAGAATCGAAGTAGGACTAAATTCTCTTCTTCGCGGCGGACTGTGATCTCTTCGTCTCGGCGGACTCGGACTGTGCGGTCTTCTACGGCTTGAACCAACGGGGCTAATGCTATTGCGCCGCGTTGATTGAAAACTGGGACTACGTTTCAGTAACCGATCGGGGCTACTGTGCTTCGGTGTAGCGACAACGACTTTAGTTTCCGGCGTTGTCGAACGTGGCGGCAGCAGTGGCGTGTGCGGCGATACAGTCTGCCGTGTCGGTGGACGAGCGGGTGATGTAATGTTCTGAGATGTCTGTCTTGGCATCGCCAACTCTGCTTCCTCACTGAAACATCTTTGCTCCTGTGGCGTGGCCGGTGAGATCGGCGACGTGCTGTCTTTCAATAACATTGGTGGCGATTCCGACCATTTCGCAGCAGCAGCAGCAGCAGCAGCAGCAACAGCAGCGTTTGCCGATTGTTTTTCGCGATCGAGAGTTAGAGCAGTCTGTTCCGACTCTTCAGCGATGATACGGTGCGGAGACATGCTGTACGAGTGCCTTCTGGATTTTCTTTTCTTTTTTTTTCCCGAACTCGACGATGGACTCAGGCTTTTTTTCTTTTTCTTCTCGCGTTTGTGTTTCTTCTCCTTTCGTCGGGCATATCGTCTCGCTTCCTCTTCGTATTCCGGTGATGCGCCGTGCATCGATGGCTCTTGCTCTTTTGGCGAAGAATAATGTCTATCTATATGATGGCGTTGGTCGAGCGGTGGTGAAGGAGACATACTGATGGGAGATGCTCCAAGAGCTCGTACCGGACTACCGCCATAATACTGTCTTTGATGGTGCAGATCAGTTACTTCCCCATCTGTGTAACTATTCGCACGACTTCCTTCCGATTGTATCTCTCCCGCTTCCGGTTCGGAAAGATCTTCACTACTTACATCAGAATATTCAACCAACGGTTTAACAATAGACGAAGCTATAGATGGTATATTCTCCAAGGGCTTGTGTTGTGGCGTGTAATGTTTTTTCTTCTTTTTGCTGGAACTCTTGCTCTTGCCATGTCGCCTGTGCCGTTTGTCGACACCATCAACAAAATTATGGCGATTCAAGTCACTACTTGTGCTATCTTTTCGTCGTAACCGAAATCGTCCATTACGTTCAGCTCGCTCAACGTCACGAGTGCTGGGCATGTCACCTACTGAAAGCGAAAAAAAAAATTGTCAATATTGGAGTAAAGCTAAATTCGATGCAATATTTGACACAATAATAAAAAAAAAAAAAAAAAAAACATTTCAGTATTTACTATTTAAAAAAATAGCAAGTGCTAAAATAGAGAATATAAATATGTAGAATATATGAAATATAAATACATGATAGCTTAAAATACAAATGTACAAATTAAAAAAAAAAAAAAAACAAAAAACAAAAAAAAAACAGATAAAACTTGCGTACAGGTACATTCCTCTCAAATATCATTCTTCGCAGACAAGAGAGATACTGTTAACAAATTTTAAAAAATATGTATTTCCTTTATTGGTCAATTAATGTTCTACATGTACAATAATATTCCGCTTTTCGAGGCTTTTCAACAGAGCTTGGTTTTTCACATTGCCGATTCCGGAACCGTTCGGACGGGACATTTTTATGAAACATATCAGCAGGAACCTACCATGTGTGTTCCTTTCGATTTGCGTCTGACATCGACAGAATTCTTAATACGACAATCAAAAATAACGCTACTGGTTTCATGACGTGCCATGACACCAGTCCCGATCGTCATGGATATATAACACTCACACACACACACACACACCGAACACACATTATCATGTACATATACACACAAACACACAGGCACATGTGCGCTCGTAAGCACATATACACCATCATCAGCGATAACGCGAAATGTCGGCGAATTATACCTTGCGTGCGAGCGCTTATGCTATCTCGTCGTGTCGTATCCAGGATTATACGGAGCGAACACTTGGCGAAGGATTGACGGTTGCGAGAAATGAAGACGCGATCGGCTTCGTGCCAATGCGGCAACGAGATTCTCGGCCGAGCCAACGCGGCCGCCATTACGCATACGCGCGAGAAACGGACTCGCCCAGTTTCTTCTATCCGGGAGGGAAAAAAATAGGTTTTTTTGCGCGATCGAATTGGCTCGCAAAATTCGGGACGGGATTAAATAAAACAATCTTACTCACATGTGATGTATGTCCCGCGGCGTCGTGGATAGCCTCGGTGTTTCTCGCATCAGGACAAAAACCGACGGATAGGATCGATGAAACGTACGTAACGGTTACGTTGTCCCGTTTTCTCGTAGCTCCTTGTGACCGTTTTGATAAAAAGTAGCACGTAGTTTTTCGCGAATAAACGCGTATAATCCGGCCAGAAATTTGTCTCTATCGTGATTGTGCGAACTTTAGACAATCATATTTTTAGGATTCTAATGGCCGATCGCATCATATCTCATGTAATTTCTGTGGATAGATCTACTCGGCTCGCTCATTAATGTCTAGCTCGACCGAATGGAAGCCATTAACCAATACCCCATCATTTTCGCGTGATGTAACCTGCGCGAAAGCAGTGCTGCCCCGCGCCACGACGGCGCTTCGATATTGAAAGAGAAGAAAATCACCAACTGCCACGGCCTCGTCTTCAATAGTCGCCAGTCGGTAAGTAGCGAAACTCACCAATCGTATTTGTCAATTCTGCCTGATCGAACTCGTCGATTGGGGCTGTCAAATAGGAACTTTCAGCCGGTTGAATGTAGTGCGAAATATCGTGATTGGTGGCAAATTTAGCTTACGATGCTCTTCCGTGTTTGGATTGTTGATTTGCTCCTCACGAATATTGTTTGGCGAACTTTTAAGAACAAAGATTTTATATCACGTGCATAAGTTCTTTTCATCGTCAGGAAGAAAGAAAAAATAATCTGAAACAACAGCATTTTACTGGAGGAAAAAACGCGGGAAATACGGAAAGAATAAAGCAATTCACACACACGATTGTCATCGCTGTTGCGAAAGGCTAAGGAAGTTGCAAAAGGTTTCTGGAAAATGGGTGAACGTTACAATATTCACAGCCAATTGGAGCATCTGCAATCGAAATACATTGGCACAGGACACGCCGACACGACCAAGTTCGAGTGGCTGGTTAATCAGCATCGGGATTCCTGCAGTTCTTACATGGGACATTATGATTTAATGAACTTCTTCGCGATCGCCGAGAACGAGGCGAAGGCACGAGTCAGATTCAATCTAATGGAGAAGATGCTGCAACCTTGCGGACCACCTCCTGAGAAACCGGAAGATTAGAATTGCGTGTTGTTTTTCTTTGCGAACTCTGTTTTTCGTTTTTATTAGATTTAAGAGTGAAATAAACAATTTGTATTATGCACTTTAACAAATTTAAAGACATGTGCATAAAATCTTATATCATTTAAAAACTATATATAATAAGTTTTAAACATAACAACATTATAAAAGAGGTAGTGATAGTAAAATTTTTTTTATGTGCTAAGAAAATAAAAAAAAAAAAAGTATCAAGATGCCTGTTTCATGCTCTACACAATGTGGAGAAAATGCCATCTTAAAGGTAAATGTTATTATTCTTAATGGTTTTACAATATAACTTGGCTTTGTTTATACAATAAGCACTATTATTAATAAAAACATAAGTGAAAGAAAAGAACAATAGATGATATGTATTTCTAGAGACCCAAAACTGGTGATACCTTGTGCAAGAAGTGTTTCTTCTCAGCATTTGAAGCTGAGATTCATGATACTATTGTTAATGGAAAACTGTTCAAGCCTGGTGACAAAGTTGCTATTGGAGCATCAGGTGGCAAGGATTCCACTGTACTTGCTTATGTTTTAAAAACGCTGAATGAAAAATACAAATATGGTCTAAATCTTTTTCTTCTATCTATTGATGAGGGAATTACTGGTATAATAGAATTCAACCTTAAGTAGCATAGAAAGAAAAAATATAATTTACACTTTGTTATATTTGCATTTTATTTTTAGGATATAGAGATGATAGTTTAAAAACTGTGGAACAGAATAGAGATGATTATGATATTCCTCTTAAAGTTTTGTCTTATAAAGATCTATATGGGTGGACAATGGACTCTATAGTTGAAGAGGTAAAATAGTTTAATGATTTTTCCTTCATAATAAAATGTATGCACTTTTTTTAAAAAGATATGTAAATATATTTTAGATTGGTCGTAAAAATAATTGCACGTTTTGCGGTGTTTTTCGAAGACAAGCATTGGACAGGGGTGCTGCGATATTAGAAGTGGATTGTATTGCGACAGGTCACAATGCGGACGATATTGCCGAAACGGTGTTAATGAATATCTTGAGAGGCGATATTGCCCGATTACAAAGATGTACATCCATAATTACTGTAAGAATATAAATGCATTTCTCTAATAAGATTCTGAACAAGAAAATCACACAAAATAATTTGCACAATTAACTTTTGTACTTAGGCAGGTGCAGATTCTATTATGCGTTGTAAGCCACTGAAATACGCTTATGAAAAAGAGATTGTTATGTATGCGTATTACAAACGGCTAGTATACTTCTCCACAGAATGTAAATATGCTCCAGATGCTTACAGAGGTCATGCACGAGCTTTTTTAAAGGATTTGGAAAAAAACTACTACTATATTTTTTCTCCGCGTATTAGGTGAACAGTTACAAGTAAAAGATACTGTGAAATTGCCTGAGAGAAGATATTGCACGCAGTGTGGATTTGTTTCAAGTCAAGAAATATGCAAGGCATGCGTTTTGTTAGAAGGTTTGAACAGAGGACTACCAAAACTTGGCATTGGCAAATCTAACAAGGCTAGGAGGATCATGAATATGGGCTCAAATATAGATAAAAGAAATGAACAGAAAAGTATAGATTTTTGAAATGTCTTTATATGTATGTACATCTCTTAAATAATTCTCTGTACACAACGAGAGACACATACACACACACACACAAAGTTTTTTCTGAATAAAAGAATATACTTCATCAAGATATTTATATTTATTACAAAAAAAATATCTCACTAATATTGTATTACACTTCAGAATTTAATCAAACCAAACGTTAAATATTTAGACTAATGTTAACAAGAAATAATTTATATATTTTGGCTCTTTATATTGTTAGTAAAAAAATATATGTTAATAAAAAAAAAAAAGATGCTTAAATATGGAATACGAAAAATCATCAATTAGAACTTAAAATTGTTTTTAAATTTATAAATAATATTTTATATTTGTAAATATAATATATAATTACAATTATTGTGAAGAAAATATTACCGAATATTTTCTTCAGAACCAAACAGAATATTATCTTAATTTAATCTTCATTGTTTTCACGTTCCATTTTTTTAACATAAAAAGTAGCATCTTTATCAAAATTTTATCAGAATGAAATTCACACTATGTACGCCGCTGCTTTTTGAGTGATGTGTGTTCTGCAAACAGGACAGGTATTGTTTATGCTAACGGAACAATCTTCACATATACACACATGGCCACAAGGCAAAAGAATAATTTCCCTTGCATTTTCTTTGCAAACTACACATATCTGATCATCTCGGAGATCTCTATCCCTGACTCTCTGACGTCTTTCTTGTCGAGAAGCTTCGAGCGACTTGCGCAACTCTTCCGCCAATCTTTGTTCCCGTTTATTCTTCCAATAACGTCTCGCTATGATACCTCCGAGTATCAATCCAATTAGGCCACTCATTAAACAAAATATCCTGTTCAGAGAAGATCATGTTTTAATTTGCAATTGTACAATGCAAATGTCCCGTAATTGTACAACAGAGAAAAGACACTGATTTTACATGTAAATATAAATTGCAAATGTAGAATAAAAGATTTTTATATACGTTTTTGTTATCAAGAAAAATAAGTTTGAAAGTTGAAAAATTAATAAAAATATTTAGCTATATGTGCAACGCCTCATACATACAAATTTTACTTCGTAACGTGGACTTATTTTTTCACAAGAAATCATTCTTTTCTCAACTATATAATGGTTATTGGGACTCTATGTGTAATTAAATATACTACAATAATTTTCTAATAACTGAGATTTGCCTGTACATGCCTGTACATCTTCTTGCGATCATCTAATGTCCGTATCAAGGTGGTAATCGACATGCTTGTTATGTAAAAAGGAGATCCATTTAATGGTGATTGCAAAGTGAGATTATCAGATTTAGTTCCTGGCGTAGTGAGCTCACCTATTGCCGTGACAACAGAATCTGCGCGCAACATTTTTTCTGTGGATTGTATTCCACGTTGTCGGACTCCTGATTATTTATATCACATAAACATAATGCAAACATATGAGTAATTCAATAACATATTGTAGAATGTTTTTTTTTTTTTTTTAATTGCAGTCACCTATGAAAAATCCCCATATGTGGTCTGCAAATGATGGTACACTAGGTTCAAAACGATCAGAAATTACATCCAAATCTAAAATGTCAGCAGACAACGGATCCAATATTTCCACAGAATGCCATCCCTTTCGCAAAACAAACGGTACCACATTACACACTTTCTGAATAGTTCTTTCTTGATTAGACCTACAGATATATATAAATTGGTTAATTGAAATAAATATTATTACTATATTTAGATAAAACAAGAGTATCGCCATTTGTGCTGAAATTAAAATAGTTTATAAAATAGCACAAGATAACTCAATCTTACCAATATCCAGCTGATGTTCTAGCTACAAGATGTTCCCTGACACTAAGCTTCTGTACAACACCAATTACATCTTTCTTATTAATGCTCTGCAAAGATTCTCCCAGTGGCTTTACATTTCCTCTGATAGCTACATAATCTATTTTCCCATTTGGAGTTTTATCTACTAGGTCTTTCAGACTTGGACCAACGTCGTGTAGTTCAACGTTCTATTACAAAAACACAAACAATACTTTTGTTCCTCAAGAGCTCTATTTTATTCTCCTTTGATGTTCAATATTTCTCGTCAATAAATTTATATATACATATATCATTTACCTTAACCGCCTGAACAGCACTTTTGTAAGAATAGTACTGTTTCAAACAAATAGCGAATACAGCAGCGTCAATTCCGAGGGCGAATATCTCGCCTAAATACTCCATGCTTGGATCACGCGTTATCATCCATCCTCATGCGCGTTAGAATATTTGATCCGAAATGTTTCTCGAATTTCGAAGAACATCAGGAAATCGTAATGTGAATCATGGTAAATCAGCACATATGATTACGCATGATATAATAATTTTTCGGTACCATTTTGCTGCCCTCTGATATATTTACAACACCTGACTGTTACCAACAATTGATAAAGTATTTATTTTTTCTTTTTGTACATGCAACAACGCCCTCTGGATGTGCGTGTGTAATATGTGTGTGTGCGTGTATTAATACAAAATACACACGTCAATGTTGACAACCGCGTTCGAAGAAACCGCAAATCAGTTACGAATGACATATGTATATCAGTAATACGAAGTACGTGCTCGAGTGATTCGACGTATTTGACGTTACTTAGCAAATTTTAAACGTGCATGTAAATTAGGGGATTCACAGAGATAGATTTTTAGATATCGCACATTATGGATACGGACAGACCGTTGCATGAGGATTGGAAAAAACGAGTACGTATGTACATGCTCTCTACTTGTCAAACGCAATTAATCAGAAGCACTACAAATATTCTGTAGTCCAACATTAATTAAACGTGTTTAAACTCAACAAGATGTAAAGATGACAATGAAAAATAATGCGGAGATATTAATATTTCTATACGTCAATGTTTATAATATTTATTGTAATATATTATTTTTTTAATTTTTTATTGTAATAATTGTATAATATCCAGGCTTTTGTGGGACCATTGCCGGATAGTTTTTTGAGAATAAATGAGCAAAATGCTCAACTTCAACAGGAGGCAGCAGATCAGCAAACTGCTCTAGCTCTTCAGCAACAGATGCAAAATATGCCAGTAACTGTTGATCCACGATGGGGTAGACTTAATATAACAATATCTCAGGTAATCTTATTTTTTTCTCAACTGTGACGAACATCTAACATCAATTAATTTAATAAATGAGACAAAATTGTTAAAAGAGGCTGTTGTTTACAGGCCAAATTAGTAAAGAATTATGGAATGACAAGGATGGATCCTTATGTGAGATTACGAGTAGGACATTCAGTCTATGAAACTCATGCAGATTCAAATGGTGGAAAAAATCCACATTGGAACAAAGTAATCCAGTGGTGAGAATACATATTTTATTTCAATAGTTTTAGTATGTTTTATATTTTTACATGTAGTATATAAAAATCTTGCAATATTTATCATTGCAGTGTTCTTCCACCTGGTGTCACTCAAATTTATGTAGAAATTTATGATGAGTGTTCTTTTGTGATGGACGAGTTAATTGCTTGGGGCCACATAAACATTCCTCCACAGGTTATTCAGAAGGGAGAGACTCATGAGGATTGGTATATGCTCAGTGGAAAGCAAGGAGAAAATCAGGAAGGCATGATCAATTTAGTTTTTAGTTACTCGGTACGAATATATATATATTTTTTTAAATATATTTTTAATATATTTTTGATATATTTTTATTTATTTATATAATACAATACTTGTAGCAAGCACTTAAACAATCAATTGAGTTCAAGCGACACACCACCGCTTTTGATATCGAGATACTTTTACTGTTAATATAAAAAGAATCACATCTTCTTTCTAAACATTTTATTTTTTGATTGATTCCTATTAGAATAAGTGTTATCCATACATGGGTTCTTCTCCTATAATGATGGTTCCTTCTGCAACAATGTTTGGTATGCCATATGCTCCAGTAAACGTTTACACAGCACCTCCAGTTGTGGCTGCACCAAATGTCATACCAAGCTCTTTGCCAAATGCCGAAGTTGAATTGCAACAGGTATTTGACATTTGTATCTACAATTTTTTCTAATTTTTTTTTTTCGATTATATATGAATGTTAATAATAATCGTTTGTTTTGCAGATCGCAGAAATGTTTCCCAACATTGATAAAGAAGTTATAAAATCAGTATATGACGCTAATCAGGGAAAGAAAGACGTTACGATTAATTCGTTGCTTCAGATGTGTGAATAAGTTTCTTATTATCCTTACGCAACTTTACCATATCCTCTAGCACCATAAGAAATTTAAATGTAACAAGACCTAATATTTGTACTACTTCCATACGTAATAATTAATGTTAAGTATTTTAAAGACTTACTCCACTATACAAATTGACAAAATACATAATACATATGTATCTTGTCACTATATTTAGAACAAATAAAAAATATTTGTTCTAAAAAGAAATATATTGTTTTTTAAAGGTGCAATTTCACCGTGTCGCTGAAACTAAGTGTTTGAACGACAAGAATAGTCACGTGGTGACTTTGATTTGTTGCTCGTATTCCAGCGGCTACAATTTTCTCTGTCGTTGGAATCGGTTCAACTACAAAGCATTGTTGCTCAAACGCTGTGTGATGCACTAGGCTGCGTTCGGAAAAGCCACTCGTGTAAATTTTTTCTTTATCGCTCATTAAATGTAAAACAAAGAATGACGTTCACACGAGTTTCCAAACACAATCCTGACAGTGTATACCAAAGACACATAACTTTGCTGAACTCCCGAAAATAAAAGTTTAAAAAAGATACAAAAATGAACTAATTTAATTCGAAAAAAATGAAGATAAAGTATATATATAAGCGTCAACAAAAAAAACGCAAACAACGCGAAATCTATTTCTCAATTTTGTCGCTTCTAATTTTTTTCATGAACAAAAGTTGCCGTTGAATAGTTCAACAACAAAAATCATCGCGTGACTTTTTTTGTCGCTGAAACGGTCAGTTTCAACGGCATGTAAAAATGCACCTTAATAGTTTTGAATTCTCTTAGTCAATGATATTATTTTTGTTATATTATATTGTTATTTGAGAGTTATTACAGTTATTTGTTATTCCAAAGTTTATATGACTTCTTTATTTTACATACGTAAAATTAATTTTTATTTTTAATTATAAGATTGCGACTACTATATTAGATCATGTATCTCTGTGTATATAATTTACATTGCATGTTTTATAAAAGTGTAAAAAGATACGCTCACATAAAAAATTGTAATATTAAATATATAAAATTTATATTAATTTTACCTACATTAGAGATAATTAAAAAAGCAGAAAAAAATGTTAGAAGATGTTACAAATTGCATACGTGAGTAGCGGAATAGCTGTAGTTATAAAGGTGATCAACATGGAATATGTATTCCTTATTGTTGAATTGCAAGGCATGCCGTGTCCAGATCTGCATGCGCATACTTCAATAGTGTATCCCTCGGTCTAAAAAAAAAATATTTTACATTATTATAATTATATTCGTTATTGTTGAATAAAAAAAGTGCTAATATTGTTTGTGCTAAGCGTTAAAAAACAGTTGCAAACTTTACGTACATACTGAAAAAAGCAACCCGATGTGATGGCTGTTGTTTGGTCTTCTATGACTTTTCCACAGAAATAACTGACATTCACAACTGTAGATAAAGAATTTATTTACATTTGCACACGCCATACGCTCTATTATCTATGCTTGAAATAACTTATGCAACTTTTTTTTTTGTATTTACCTGCACTATTATATATGTATGTATATTTCACGCAAACGTTACTTTCTTCCATAGGACAAAAAAAGTCGCTCGCTTTATTGTCACTTATTGATCCATCTGGCAAATTTTCCCATATAAAAGTTGTATTTGGCATATTTTCACCTGAAAAAAATATTGTGAAGAAGCACAGTTTTAATAGCTATAAAATTAAATGTAACCGCGGAATTACTAACTTTCATAAACTGGTTCTATGCAAGGAACGTATGGACGTTTTTCTGTATATTCTGTGCAGTTTACTTCTTTAGCTTTTAGAATTGGACCTGGCCATGTGTATTTAAAGCACCGCTGTTGTTGTCCCATTACTACACATAAAGAATAGAGTCTAATGATTTAAAACAAGAATTATTCGTGTAAAACAAACGATGTGTTATTAAGTCTAAAGCATTCAATATACATATAAAAAAACTGAATAGAAATTTTAACAAACAGTAAATAGTTTTTTGTATATTATTATTGTTTTATATTACTATATATGTACATTACAGTAGATAATTTTTATCTACATTCATGTAATTTGATAAAATTATATATAAAATATCTATCTCATATTTATATATTTTATTTCTATATGTATTTTTGTATTTACATGTGCAAAAATATATAATATTTATAAAATACAGAAGTTGTCTAATGTTTTATATGTGTATAGTAAATATTATATGTTTAATGGCTATTTTCGATTTTAATTCGATGTAAAACTCTTAAAAAAATTATATATATATATATATATATATATATATAAAAATTATATATATCGCTACTTTTGTCAGTTCAAATGTATCACACATTGTTACTGACATTCTCAAAGTACATTTGCGAAATATTTGCTTTACGCGCGAAAAATATCTAAGATACGTTAAAAAAAAAAAAAAAAGTATATTTACCCAACAGCACATTACAAATCGTTATATGTCCAATCAAATATATCTTCTTCATTTTTGTGTATTTTGACGACGTAACTTGTGCGATATTTTGTGCATCACTCTAGCTGCTACGAGATTAACAAGCTCTTAGCTCTTATCTGATAACTCCGATCACGGTCACACAATGATTATTATATACATTCTTGATATCACACCGGACAATCACATCACCTATATATACTAATAAAGGGAACTGATATTTCTCAGATATCTAAAGAAAACAATAGTATACGACAATATTAAAAACTTTATTGTAACAATAGCTTGTGAATCGATCTTCACAGTTTTTTGGCAGCTTATAGCATTTCATGCAGTTTTTTTTTTTTTTTCTATGCTACGTAGTACGTAAATACCAATGACATATAAAAGAGAATTATTATATATAATATATTATTATAATATATTATTATATATATTATGTATAATATATATATAAGTGGATAAATATTTTCATAAATTTATGGAACTAGCTCTTAAGTAGATTGTTATAAGTAATTTGTTCGTTAGAGATTCTTCTTTATGAGATTGCATCTCGTTAAAATTCGTCATGCCTCGCTAGTGCCTCGCCAAAGTCTGTTGCCTGAGATCCGACGAAGACATCGTATTTTTCCAAGATTTCATCTTTTGTGAGTTTGTGATCAGCATCCGTGTCTGCTTCGTAAATCAAGTGTCTAGCCTCTGCTTCCGCATGATCAAATTCCGCGGGAATGATCCACGTCTTCACCTATATCACATTTAAAATTTTGAATAAATTGGTTTTGTTTTGAACAGAGAGTAAGCAATATCAATAATCTTCGTCAGCATAGCTTTTTTTTATAACAATTTTTTTTTTTTTATAACAATTCTATACAAACTGTATTGTTGCTTCTCGTGAAATATAAGGGAACGGTATAAGGGAACGGCCAATACGAGATTAAAACCTGATGTTCGGGTTAAAAAACTTCTTTAATCAAGAGTACACAAACGTTTCGATCCTGGTTTGAATCTTCTTCAGTGTGAATTAAGGAAAAGGCAGGAAGAACTCAGTCATTTCCAGCCGCCCATGTCCAGGTGTCTGAGGTTAATTCCGCTGGTCACGAACTCGACATCAAGTACTGCGCAACAAAGTCACCACTCCGGCAACAACTGACAGACTACAACTGAACATGAGCGGCTGGAAATGACTGAGTTCTTCCTGCTCTTTCCTTAATTCACACTGAAGAAGATCCAGAATCGAAACGTTTGTATACTCTTGATTAAAGAAGTTTTTTAACTCGAACATCAGATTTTATCTCGTATTGGCCGTTCCCTTATACAATTCTATACAAATAATACATAATGTGTTTGTTTATTCTCTACCTCATCAGCGTTCAAGAATCCATCTCCATCTTTATCTCTGTACAATGAGAACTGTTCTTTCTCATTCTTCACCCATTCTGGTTCCTCCTCATCTGCATTTTCTCTATACATATCACCTGTAAAAAAAAAAATTCCAAGTTACACTTTAAGAACTGTTTTAAGAGATATTTCAAAGATTCAAAGGAAAATTAATGTAAGTTCTGTTTACCAATATATTCTGTGAGCGATATTTTGCCATCCTCGTCCTTATCAATATCTTCCATCGTTTCTAACACTATCACATCTTTCATATGCTCCGCTTCTTCTGCGTGAAGAAAAGCGGTGAACTCCTCCTTGGTCAGAGCATCGTCACCATCCAAATCTGCGGTCGACCATCTTCTGCGATCTCTCTTGAGCATTTGTAAATATGAAAACGAATCGGACGATTTGTTCTCGTTTTCCTTCTCACGCTCGTCAATATCATAATAAACCATATTTTTGTACTCCGTCCAAGGCAATTTTTCTTTTCCCTCCGGATTGTGAGAACTCCATTGTCGTTCAACGTCATCTCTAATGTAACGCTGTTGCGTATACATTATCCAATCTTTGAGCTCTTCTTGCGTCACATAGCCGTCTTTATCCTTGTCTATTCTGTCAACAATTAATCCTAGTCTCCTGGTGCTTTCCTCAGGACTGAGATGATCGAAGGTCTTGGCTTCTTCTCCGAGAAAAGCTTCGTGATCGAAAGCTGAATTGTGTTGGGAGTTGATGTAATGACTTTCGCTGCCTACATCCTGAAATTTAAAACGTTTGATGACATTTCTGAACTTGTGTAATATAAATTTTTTATTTCTTACAATTCATTAAAATAACTACAGCGTTTTTTTAAATTTTAATCTACGTTTTTTCAACTACGTGATAAAGCAATATAAAAGCATGTTGAATGTTCCAAATAAGTTCATTATTTTCTGATGAGAGAATATAATTACATACATATATTTATAAGAAAAAAAACTTTAGTTTCTTTTTTATTCTTTTAACCTTGTGTAAAACGTGATGTTCGTTCTCCGGCTTCGGGATCGCCGTTGCGAGGATAGAGAAACCGATTAATATTTCGAGAAACATGAATTCTTGCATTCTACGGAAACTTATTGATGGGGGAAAAAAAAAGAAAAGATGAAAGAGAGATCGGTGACCGAGAGACCCGGCGACGGAGACAAGTTTCAAAACGAGCGGCGTGATCTCTACGAATCGGATGCGAAAAACTATGAACGCTTTCTTTTCGACTTCCACATCAGCAGCAAGAGCGACGAAACCAAACGTCACTCCCCCACCTCTCACGAGCTTTATTCTCATTATAGAGTAACGCGCGCGACGCCGCTGACGAGATTCACGTGTATGTGTATATTTACACGCGATCCCGGACCGAACAACACACGTCGAACGTTCTGCGTCATCTACCACGGAGTAACGAATCCACAGCCTCCACGTGATCGCAACAAATAAGATGTGACATTCAACGAAGAGGAGAGTAGGAGAATCATTGCTTTTTTTTAAATGACACTTGGCACAACCGCATTGTAGGCTCTTGCTCAATTATTGTATGGGACAAAGAACACGCTCGATAGAAACAATTACAAAAATCATTACAAAAATGTGCGGGAAACAAGACTCTTTCTTGAGTATATTCAAACAATAAAATTAATTTTATGATCATAAAATAGGATTGTAAATAATAATAGTATTGGATTTAGATTTTTTTTTACTTTTCATATAGCTCGTAATGTTTTTGAGGAAAAACATTATGTAAAACAAAAAAATTTGTACATAATATATTTCAAAATTATATAAAGTGAGTAGCAAACAGAACAATTAGCACACAATTTTACCTATTCTAAGAGTATGTATATTTAATTTTTTAATTTAAAATTATATAATTTGCATATTTTATAAACTTTCTTTGAGAACAATATCCAGGAAATCTCAAAAACTACACAAACAATTCTTGTTAGCATTATTATTTCTATTTATCTCTTGTTGTCTCACTATTTACATTGACATTGATTCGTATCTGTAGCTTTTCTTCTTCTTTTTCGAAATCCCAGTCCTTCTAAACTCGCTCCTTTCATTCAAATATTGTTCTGTACATTCCTTGATGAAATCTTCATTGTAGTACCACTTTTCCATACATGCTTTCATTACGTTATTTTCTTTTCTACACTTTACAACATGCAACAATCCAGAATCAAGACAGCACTGGTGAAATTCTGCAGATACAAAGATTGCAAAAACTTACTATATATTTTATATAATTCTTGTTGATAAGCATTGACAACAATTACCTTTAATTTCATCAACGCACTTTTCTTCTTTCGTTCTTTCTCTCATCAGTTTCGGTATCATCACGTCTTTTTCAACCTTCCTCAAGGTTCTGTCATCAGGATCACCTAAAAATTAAATATTTTACTCTTTTAATTTTTTACTTAAAAAATTTATAAATTTTGATATAAGCGTGTTGTTTGTCAAAGTGTGTCAATTATATGCGTGTGTTAATTAATTGATGTTATTTCTATTTTGACTGATTTTGAGAAACATTACATGCTACGTTCGATTGCGAGATAACCTGTCACCGCGACACACACAGAGTCGGTTGTTTATGTCGATTTTCCGCAAGCATTTTTTTTTTGTATGTACATTATCTCGCTCTGTATAGTAGCAAAACTTAAAATGCACATCAAAATAAAAAAATTTTACCAAATCCCATCGGCCCTCCGCCGAGCTTGGGCGAAAGAGTTGTGTATTGCTCTTTTTCTTTCATTGTTTTGCTTCGTTCGGAGCTTTTCGCAAAGATAACCAACAGGCTGCGCTCGTGATTATGCACATTTGGAGTGAGGCGTCTGGGTGAGTTGTCAACTGGGTGAGTCGGTAAGAAACAGAGTTTGTCGCGGCCAAGTGTGATATGTTTTAAACAAAATTTTGTTGCTACGACTAAATTATCCGTAAGAATATCCGTATTCCAGTTCGGAAAATCATGATAATCAAATGCGAGGATAATATCGATAATCCTAAAAAACGTGCAGCGTTTCCATTCTAACCTCTACATCACATTCTAAAGTTGTTGTTTTTTTTTTTTTTTTTTTTTTTTAACACTTGGCAATTGCACATTTTTCGAATATTTACAGAATAACGCAGTATTAAGTTCAACTGACACACCAGAATGGATAGACTGTTACGGTTAGGCGGTGGGATGCCCGGTTTAAATCAAGGCCCACCGCCTTCTGACGCACCTGTTGTAGACACAGCTGAGCAGGTATGTTTATCACGTTTAAATGTCCGAATTCATCCCTTCGTATTTTGTTATATTTTCTTTATCTTCAAGGTGTATATATCATCTTTGGCTCTCTTAAAAATGCTTAAACATGGTCGCGCTGGAGTACCAATGGAAGTGATGGGTTTGATGCTCGGAGAATTTGTTGATGATTATACTGTTCGTGTTATCGATGTTTTTGCTATGCCGCAAACGGGAACGGTAAATATATTAAGATGTAGAAACATGCAACAAAATATTGTGTATATCTGTGTGCAACAAAGATGTATGTATATGTTTATATATAAGGAGAATTGTGTTTATACACACATGCTGCACATTTTTGTATTATCTCAGGGTGTCAGTGTTGAAGCAGTTGATCCAGTGTTCCAAGCAAAAATGTTGGACATGTTGAAGCAGACTGGCCGACCAGAAATGGTAGTTGGGTGGTATCATTCGCATCCCGGATTTGGATGCTGGCTGTCGGGAGTCGATATCAACACCCAACAATCTTTCGAAGCTCTCAGCGAAAGAGCTGTAGCAGTTGTCATAGATCCTATACAATCGGTGAAAGGAAAAGTCGTTATTGATGCATTTAGATTAATCAATCCAAACATGATGGTAAGTATGATGATAAACCACTGATGTCTCTGATTGTAGCTTAGGTATACTGATACTATTGATTACAGGTTTTGGGGCAAGAACCAAGGCAGACAACGTCGAATTTAGGTCATTTGCAGAAACCGTCCGTTCAAGCTCTGATACACGGTTTGAATCGGCATTATTACAGCATTAGTATTAACTATCGTAAAAATGAACTGGAGCAGAAGATGCTGCTGAATTTACATAAAAAAACCTGGATGGACGGTCTTACCCTTGCTAAATACTCAGAGCACAGTCGTCTCAATGAAAATATCGTTTCAGAAATGCTTGAACTTGCAAAGAACTACAACAAGGTATAAAATGTCACAAAGATGATTTTTTAAAACATAAGACACTTACATGTCACACAATATATGTTTAAAATTTTTTCTAGTGTATGATATACAACTTAATAATTGTCTTTATAGGCTTTAGAAGAAGAAGAGAAGATGACGCCTGAACAATTAGCCATAAAAAATGTGGGCAAGCAAGATCCAAAACGGCATCTCGAAGAAAAGGTCGATGCTCTAATGGCTACAAATATTGTTCAATGTTTGGGAGCAATGCTTGATACAGTTGTATTCAAATAACCGTGTTTCTCTACATTCATAATGGTAAAAAAGAGTGGTATTTAAAAAAGAAAATATACATCTTTTTAAAATAGAAATATGATGCATCTCTAATTTTTCTCACCAACAAACAACATGTGTATGTGTGATAAATTTAAATTTTATTGAAAATACTGTCGTCGCTTTATATAAGTCTGATTATGGTCAGCGAAGTAACTTTCGTGGACTGTAGATTAAGACACGTAAAAGTTTTACATTAAAAACAAGATTGTACAGTATCTAGATGATAACACAATTCATTGTATATAAAAATAGCTCATCTTGAATATTCTTATGGAAGCCAGATTTATGATACACCGGAATATCTCGAGATTGTATCTCTGACGCTATATATTTATCATTGCTTATTTTATAGCAATGATTTGTGCAAAACTGTGACACAGAAAAAACCACGTATCTTTTATCGAAAAATACATTAGTGTATCTCATATAAAAACTAGGTCTTTCTTCTTATAATTAAAAATATGAATGTATAATAAATCCTCTTATTTCAACAAGCTACTAAATAAGAACAATAGTTCAAGTTTTGATAAAAGTAACAGCATAAATGCAAAGAAATGCAAAAAGTAGCAAAACTCAGATTTTATGTTTTGTTCGAAACATAAAAGTTCGAAACATAGAATTCGAAGAGTTACTGTACGCGAGATTGAAATATCTTTGTATCAAACTTTCAAAAAAACAAGTTATAAAATGTTATAAGAAAGTAAATGCTTACTTTACGTACATACGTATAGTTTCTTTATTATATAAAATTATTTTACCAGAGAGAAAAAGAAAAAGATATAACTTTAACTCGGTGTAAGTTCTTGATCTTTATCTTTCTTCTTTTTTTTCTTCTTTTTCTCTTCTGTTGTTGATTCCTGGAACATATAAGTTATTGTGTTGTTACATATTAAATTAATATATTTGAAAAGTCCGATTACGTATTCTAAAAGTTAAAATTTACTTACCTTACTAGCTTCTCCCTCCATCACTACAGACTCTTCACCTTCTGTGTCTTGCTTTTCTTTCTCTTTCTTCTTCTTCTTCTTCTTTTCTTTTTTTTCTTTCTTCTTATCTTTTGGTGACGACATTGCCGGATCTTCAGTTATTTGTTCTTTTTTCGCATCTGTTACATCTGTCAAATCTGTTGTACTTTCCTCTCGCTTTCTTTTTCTGGAGTCACTAATTTGATCGCCATTTGGCTCAAGCTAAATTTAATTAAATGTTTTATAAGTTTTATATAATCTCTTTTATATAACAATCTGCTCATAAAAACATTGAAAAAATGATTATAAAACAATTAACTTGCCTTAACTTCTGTTTTTGTTGATATAGTGGAAGAATCATAATTTTGTAACCAATCAGCTGGCGTGTTCTCATTTGGTTTTCCATATTTATCTAATTTTCCCTCAATTATCATACGTTTTTTTGCCAGTGCTTTAGGCCCTAAGCCCCACTTTCTCGGATACGAGTCTCTCTCCATGATTACTCTTTTGGTCTTTGCTGCTACTCCATGATCGCAAGCAGCTATGGTGGATGAAGTCATCAAAGCTATAGCTAAAATACATGTTGATTACGTAAATTGTTTGCGAGTTACAGAAAATGTGTTTTAAATAACATGAAAATAAATAGATATGAATATTTTTCCGTGTAGATTCTAAAAATATATTTACCAAGTGCCACAGCTTCACCCTTAGTAGTTACGATTACAATCTCCTGATTTAATTCTATTCCTTGGTCATACATTAAAACGCCCGGCAACATTATTTTTGCTCCGTAACAAATAGCATTAATCTAACGCACACAAATTTATAATTCCATTACTTAAATATATATCTTCTTATAAATATATATATGTAAATTCAATCTCGTTCATTATTTTTTATCGATATCAAGAAATGAAGTATATACAAAAATACGTACAGCACTGTCTTTCAAGATAATTCTCTTGTGATTTATTAGTAGTGCTTCGAGTGGCTTAATAACTCTTCTCAAATACGATTCATCTCCGTGATTATCGTACAGCCATTGGGCATCAAGTATATCATGCATGGTAACCATATTATCGTCTTCAGATTGAACACCGGAACGACTTCTGCGTAGTTCCTGCATGTGACAACCAGTACCCAAAAAGAGTCCCAGATGAACACACATCGTTCTGATGTACGAGCCGGCCTCGCAGCTAACGCGGAATATTCCCATATTGCGTTCTTCATCGTAATCAAGAAGCTTACTGTCATAAACTGTTCTAACGCGAAGCTGTCTCTTGACTGCCGATATTAAAGGTGGTCGTTGGAACAGAGCACCGCGCAATTTCTCCAACGCTTGGTTTACCTAAGACAATCATATCATACACCTATGGTATATCTGCAATAGTATCTCAAATATTTTACAAATATTTAACAACATACTTTCTGTACACTTTCTGGCGCAGAGTGCAGTTTGAATACAGCAATATATTCTTTTCCAGCGGACTGTTGTGACTTTGCTAATCTGGTTGCTCTATCTATGCAGACTATCAAGCATCCTGATACTTTAGGATCCAATGTGCCAGAATGACCAGTTTTCTGCACTCTTAAAATTTTCTTTATCCAAGCTACTACTTCATGCGATGATGGATTGCACGGTTTGTCTAAATTAATACAGCCTGATTTTATGTATTCTGATAATTCACGATTAAGTGGGGTTGAACCACTTGTGCACGGTGTAAAGTTATATATATATATATCTCTGTGTTACATATACAAGAGATTTATAAGAGCAAAAACACAGACCTTGAATAGTAAAGGCCAATCTTTACAATCAAGCTTTACTTCCTCATTGGAAGGCTGAATTTCACACTTTATCTTCTTTTGAAGGTCGCCAAGCGAATCCTTCTTTTTACTTGTGTCTGCAACTGAGATAATAAATACAAATTAATATGTGTATGTCTTTTTAATAGATTCTCGGGTCGTCCATACCGGTTAACAAAAGTGCAAAGTATAATCCAATCTATCTAACCTATTTAACCTATATTCTAATCCCCGCTCAACAGCTACAGAAAACAAAATCCATTGTTAACACTAAGTGTTACAGAAACTTTAGTATGCGAAAGATTTTGAATCTATCATTTTTTTTTCATATTTCAAACAGTACTATCACTATAATATCTAAGAATAACTCGCACATGTGTTCAACATTGTGATAAATCTCAGTTATTAGTGTTGAAGCTAATAACTGAGAGTTATCACAATGTTGCGTTATACAATCTAAAAAATATTGTAATATGCATTTAATACTTACCATCTGTCATTTTGTAAAATTTTTTATTAAATACCACGTATAAAACACAAAGCGCTTAACACGTGGAGACACTCTAAAACGCTAAAAAGCACCGAAAGTATCGCATGGCATTATCGCAAAATCACAGGTTTAGTTGGGTTAAATTTTTGGCGCATTTGAAATCTTTTAAAAGCTAGTCCATACTCCATACCATGAACATAAATATATACTTAGAGCGAAAACCTAAATATATATTTCCCAAAGTAACGTTACCGAACGCTGTTAGTTTTTTTCCGCGACCATTTACCATTCCTGATATACAAAAAATATTCTTCATTATTAAGCGATTTTTGGCGATCGTATAGTCCATATACCACAGTGTACCAAACTATAGTTTGAAGTTAGTATATATATGTACAGACCGCGTCATTAATTCGCGGAGTAGGCGCGGGGATCGGAGGCCAAACGAGGCGGTTGCTCGTAGCGCCAACGAGCGCCGTACGAACTACCTAGTAGCAATCCGTTGTCCACAACTACGTCGTGTCGATAATGTAACTGCTCTTCCTTTCTATTTTCTTCTCAAAATGTAAAACTATTG
>QVOB01020465.1:0-63150 GCA_014839585.1 Pseudomyrmex concolor | reverse complement strand
TCCGACGGTTTTATTTTAATTAAATTTTATAGTTATCTAAAGTTACTTTACGTACCGGTGAAAACGAAAAGAAAAACGCTAGTTGAACAAACTGTGATTTTTCACACACGCGCGGGCGCGCGCCACCCTTATCAAAATGTATTGCAATTTCTCTCCTTCTTCACACGGAATCTTAATGGCGGGCGCGCCCGGTGCACGGCCGCGCCACAGAGTTATAAAGTCACCGTATGTACGACGGCTTCTCCATTATCTAATCCGCTTTGCCCATTATATCCAAAGGGAGAAAAAGTGAAAAAATAGAAAACGCAAGAGGGAAAAAGCGCAAAATGAAACGGAAAAGAGTGGGACGGAGATATGCATAAATTTTCACGAAGATTGAATCGGCCGGCGGATTTCTGCCTTCGGTAATTATAGCCATTTGCCGACGGGCGCGTTAATTAATGGTGTCCAGACCGAATTTAAATAACAAACACGAGGGGAGATCCCCGATAGCTCTGGTCCTCCTCCCTCTTCCGGATTGATGTATTTTGCGGAGAGTTCTTATTACGTGTGGCTTTCGGTGATAATGATGTTTACTATACTGCGTATTATATGCGCGGAATTAAATTTTTTAAGTTTGCCCGCAAAACGAGATTTCAAATTGATTTTGTTTTTCGAACGTTCGTCATCGTTGCATTGTACTATTTTGACAAATATCAAATTTACGAAAACTAGATACGATGGACATGCACGCGACATTGATTTTATCAATACGCATCTGACACATGTAACCTCGAATTGTCGAAAATATTTGACAGCGCAGCTCGAGCTACGAAAAACCGCATAAAGAATTAATCACCGTCGCGATAAAAAAAAGTGTGGTAACAAATAACGTCGAAAGAACTTTGATACGTTCGAGTTACACATTTCACATGTCTTTTTAAAGACATGATTCACGTCGCTTTTTGTACCAGAGAAATAGATTTACTGTTCTTTCACACACACAAAAAAAAAAAAAGAAAAAGAAATCAAAGTGGATACAAAATGTATCCAATTGCGTGTAGATTCTTATTATTATTGCATATTGCGCGAATGCGGAGATGTTATTCGAGCCATTGAGGTTTCTTGGTTCCTTTGGTTTCTTTGGTTTTTCCTCGGACGAGCTTCTTAATTTCCGGACGCTTTGATAATTAGCTTTTAAAAGATTAAATTTTAATTAGGACGAAGATCATTTCAAGAGAGCATTTAAAAAAATCAACTTCCTTTTTTTAATTACATTTCTGCAGCTTTTATTCGTCAGACCGTTTAACGTGCTTAAACATAAAAAACACTTTTTCACGTCGAAAGAGTTGCTCGTGAGATGTGTAAAACGAGATAGAGATAGAGATAGATAGATAGATAGATAGATAGATAGATAGATAGATAGATAGATATATGTATATATATGTATATATATATATATATATATATATATATATAGAGAGAGAGAGAGAGAGAGAGAGACGAAAGAGGAGATAAATTTCTCGATTGCGGATACGATTCGATTATGTAATCATTGTCGATCAAATCATCGTCGATTATTGTTTACTACACACACTGGTATACAACGAAACTCGGTAAATTTAATAGCGATTATATTTCCGACAATTGGATCTGTTGGCAAAGTTTGGAAACTCGTATTGCTGCCAATTAACAGCGAGCTAGTTCGCAATCGTTCGCTAAACACGCGTCAATGGATGCTCCTAGACGTGTACAATTAGCGGCACAAATATTCGATGCACGCACATGCGCGCACACACCGACGCATACAACACATGAAAACTTCTTCAGAGAGATGTTAAATATCTAAACTGTTCAAACGCGGCGAATTGTGTCGAATAGTATATAACAAAAAATGATACGGTGGAGATATACGTATATATATTATATACGCGAATATCGCTTCGACATTTCGTATCGCGAGTGTTGTTATAGGTATGTGTATAAAACTCACGCGCTACGTTTTCTACTATAGCTGAGAAAAACGACCGTATATATACATATGTACATATGTACAGCCTTGAAATTGACTATTGCGCTACGTAACGTTGATTACACGTCATGTAATATAACACGCGTTAGTAATGTGTACATATCCGATCTATATTAATGTCGAAATTACCGACAACTCGTATCTTCTGCAATTATAATGTTCATTACCGCATTCGATGAGGTTATTCGCCGCTGTGCGCGGTCGGTTTTGTACACCGACCTTAACTACTGGATAAAAAAGTTGCGAGTCTATTTGCGCATACAAAAGAATAAAACTTGTCGATTATTTCGCGCACGTATCGAACGATATTTTGTTCGATGTATTTTCTTGTGTGGCGTGTTCTTCGATTTCTTAAACACATTTTCCAAACACGTTATCCAAAATTAATGCTCCAGAATTAACACTGAAGTTTCTCATCATATTCAGTTCGATAATGGCGCGAAACCGTTGGCGCGATTAATTTGATCGAATGTATTTAACAGTTACGCGGATTCTGTGTCGCGTAACCGGAAACGCACACGCGCGTATGTGCAAGGAATTCTGCAGAGAGAAGAAATACGTTACATATTGTATATAACGCGAAGTTTTGTGCAAACAGACAAGTCTACGTACACGTGTGTGTGTGTGTGTGTGTGTGTGTGTGTGTTTGTGTTTGTGTGCGCGCGCGCGCGCGGTTACGTGCTCGCATATTACAAAAGCTGTGTAGGTTATAGTTATAGGTGCACAAATACACGACGTGACTCTTTTTGCGAAATACGACTGCGTTCGGAAAGAATTGTTTACATTGTGCGTAGTGATCTGCACTAAAAGACGATGTCAGTATAATCTAATAAAAAAGTTAGTAATTTTCTTTTTCTTTAAAACTGATTTTAAATTATATAAAATACAACCGAAAGAAAAAAGGTTGCGCCGTCCTCCTTTTTTGATGCCTCTATTGACACGTTATAAGACAGTTACTTTTCAGAAAAAGAGCTCGAGGAAGTTGCCAGCAATAGTTTTTCGATTCGCACTTGCACGATTCTTTTTAATAAACGGTTTCGAATCTTTTTTCGTGGCAAATTGAACATCTATTACATCGTATAACATCTACTGATGACATTTATCCACCTAATAACACCGTTACCGCGCGAATATATTTACTTTCAATTTACAATTAGAGCTATCTCTGTCTCTCCCGTTCAGCACAAACGAGAATGCAGATATTCGCCTTCGGAACGCATCGCGGACGTTCTCGATAATCGTCGTTCGCGTTTGAGAGCCACTGTCTCCCTCCGCAAAGCCAGGCCCTCGCAGGCGGCCGGGTCGATGCGATTCGAAACCGTCGCGGTCTACAGGGATGGAGAACCAGGGTAGAGCTTTCATTCGCTAAAAGGCCACCGAAACGCCATTATGCTATCTCCCGAGAATATAGACGGAGAGAAACGATACGCGATGGGAATTTTGCGTTCTAGCCACTCGATTTACCAGTAACGGCATAACGCCTCGATGTGTACACTCGATGTTGTACGACCGACGTCGAAGTGCCCGGACCAATCGATTACGTAACAGCCGAGAGAGCCCGGTTATAAAACGAGTCTCGCATGCACATGGCACATACATTCTTAAAACAACGATCGTGGAAAACACACGCGCACACACACACATATACACACACTTTCGAATTCCTCTGATCGGTCGTATCGATTATTGACAAGCCGGTTGTTTGTTTATTGTCATCTGCAATCTCGTTAATTTATCAACTTCTTTGACACGCGCACACCAGTGCCATGTATGTTCTCTCTCCGCACACCGGGAATGATTTATCACGGTTCAAATTGCAATTAGACGATATTATATACGGAACGATATCCATCGGGATGTCATAGTCGAAGTATCGATTAGCAGATGTACATACATGCAGATTGGCGTGCGCGAGAAAATGAAAACGCGCAAGTGAAGTGTGCGAGGGAGGAGAACGCGAGAGAGGAACACACAAGCGCCCGAAACTTGGTCGAAGGTCAATGGCAAGGAGGTTCTTATCCGACGCTTCCCGCAACCGCCTTTGCTTTTAGCATCGCGTATATACGACGTTCTACCCTTGTTTTTCGCGAGAAACTCGCGGGGATTCTCGCGTTTCTCTCTATCGTGGCGCTTTCCGCTCGGCAGCCTTTTATCAGGTATCACGTGTGGTGGTGGTCGTATTCACACGAGTGGCGGTGATAAGGTTACGCCAAGAAATTGCCTGTCTGGAATATAAGAGGGGCGAACTTTCTCCGCGAACGAGTCGCGCGCGCGTTCTCTTTTCTTCCTCTTTTTCTCCACTCTCTCGCCTTATCCTTCCTTCCGTCTAACAAATCCAAACCGTCTTCATTTCGTCCCCGGTTACCGTTACTCGATTGCTTCCTGTTCCACTTCGAATGTTCGATCTCTCTCGCTTGCTCGCTCGATCGATAGATTCGACGTCTTAGCGAAGGCGTCGATCGAGGCGCAAAAGAAAGAGAATATCGTTCGCGCGCGAAATCACGTGAGAAAGAAATGCTCTCGCACGATCGCCACTTTGTCACAGCGGAAAGTAGGTGCAGCTTTTGCCGTTGTGTTACACGGTCTTTTCACACGTTGAATGCCGGGATTGTTGTGCGTTACTTTTCCTCGCATTTTATCAAACTTCGTGCCGGACGAATAAAATACTTTGATACAGCGCGTCGAAGGAAGAACGAACAAAATCATTCGCTCGCGACGATTTTAATATCCGAAGATCCGGTTTCTATTGACGAGATGTTGCACGTTCTATGCTGCGAATAATTACCAGAATTTGAAATAATCGGAGATTGTGTCAATAACTGCTGATTAAAATATTTCTCCCTCGTGTGTATAATTATTATTAATTTTCGCTGTATATTTTACAAATACTCGATTTGCGAAATTAAATTAACGAAATTTACACAAATAAGAAGACAAAAATATTATCTCGCAATTATACTACCACACACGTATTGATTATCAATAGTTCGAAATGTATATATATATGTATGTATATATATATAAGAGTGCACATTCTCCGTAAAATACGGTGTGTGAAATGGTCGCGGGACTTTTGTTCTCTCCCGGTATTACCTCTCTCGATCAGAATTAATCCGCGGGCGATAGACAAACTCGTTAAAGCGTCTCAGTTTGCGAGAGAGCGTTGTCACTACTGCGTATTTCGATATTGCACCCGATATGCGCAATAGAACCTTCCCCCCCGCGCGTCAATGCGTAATTACTCGAGGGTAATTATTGCTCGCGCAACAACACTTCGGCCTACTTCCGCGAATCAGTGTGTAGTAATAGCGGAGAAGTTGCTGCATGGGATTAAAATTACCGTTATTTTAACGAGAAACGTCAGCGAGAAATTTGCATGTTGTGTGCGTAATTATATAGAGCGATGGAGTAAAATGTGTGTTACAAGCTTCGCGCGTTACTTTTCGCGTCTGGCAATTAGCTTTCTCTGTGTTGTACAATACAAAAACATGTCTAATAGTATGTTTCTCCGGTCGGTACAGCACAGCCAAGTAGGTACATGTGATTAAAATTTGCTAATTAAAGCAGTTAACGGGGGATTTGTTTTTTTTTTCTCTCTCGAGTTTCTCTCAAACGACAAGATTCTGCATCGGCGGACGATCTTTTCTCCAAATTCATTCTCGCAATAAACGGACAGGTGCGCAAGTAACAAACATTTTATTGCATTATTGCGTCGCTCTCTCTGTGTGTTTAGATTGGCGAGCACGGAGTTAATTGACTTTCACCGATAACAGTTTCTCGCGATAGTTTCCCGATACGGGGACAACATTCGCGGAATTCGAAGAGAAAGAGAAAGAGAGAGAGAGAAAGAGAGAGAGAGAGAAAAAACGATTTTGTTAATTAATCGCTATTTATTTAAATGGAATCGCTCAATGAGAGTTTTTGGAAAAATTTATGATTTTCTATAACAATAGTACAGAAATTGAGAAAATATAAAAAATAAAATTTTCTGGTTTTCTGGAACAAGTATAAATAGCGAGATATATATTACATTATGATGTGTCAATAATATTCGAGATATGAATAAAATTTTTTATCATCGAAACAGAGACTCGATCGTATGATATATTTACTTCCGCGTTCTTATAACAAATTTATATAGAAATATACGCACACACACTCTCTCCCTTTCTGATATTCTGCAACCTAATTTCAAGACGAAAGAATAAAATACATCGGGTACCGACATCAATACATCTACCGAATGATAATATTTTACGAGACGGGTAACCTGAAAATAGTTCCCATTTTTCCGATATCGGTCTTTTCAGTCCATCACTCTTGCAGGCACAGCAGAGAGCGCTTTGGTTGCGCAACCCAGTTATAAAAAACTAAAAAGCATTGTGGAAAAGTATAAGCTTAGCTTGGTTGTTGTTTGAAAGAAAGAATTCTCATTATCTGCTTGGGAAAAAAAGAACTTAATAATGGTTGATAATGGAACACACGAGGTTCTTTTAAGTCTTAACGGTACTAATATAATATTCTATTTGCAATAAAGACGCATAAAAATAGATCTTAGAATTAACTAAAAAACTATGTATTTATTTGTCTTTGTTTTTCTCTCAATAACTTGTAAGTACAATATGCAATAAATCTCAATTGTTATAATTCGAGTATCAATATTTGGATATTGAAAATAATGTTTCGTCTAATCACATATAAAGATAACTTTATTAGCGTTTTTTTATTGAAGTGTTAATTGAATAACTAAGAACGAAATAAGAAGATGCGGCATAATTGAGATTATGTTTTTATGTCGTGGGAGCGGAAGGCGATGTGTCGCCGAGTGTTTTCTGGGTTAAATCCACAACGAAGGGCAGAAATAACGCGACGGGCTGTCGGGTCTCTGAAAGCGCGATAATCGACGCTTCGATGTCCCGTCCAAAAAAAAAAAAAAAAAAAAAAACGCAGACAGGAACGCTTACATCCGTGGGATCCGCGCGCCACCGAAAATCGAGAGCATAAATTAATCAACGGCGCGAACCCCTCCGGACCGACGACCTTGTTTATCGACGTTTTTTTATTTTTCGTCTTTTTGTAGTTTTTTTTTTTTTTTTAACTAGAAAAATAGATTTTACTTAAATAAAAACAGCAAAAGGCTCTTTATTGCAATAAGAATTATCGCAGCAACATTGCGGTACTTTTACTAACATTCTTTATTTTGTGATTCTATAATTAACAACATCAAGTATAGATTTTAATAAATTATCAAATGAGAAATTTTATTTGAAAATATGTATCTCATAAAGATTCAAAAGTGAGATGAGACACGCATGTACATATTTTGTATAGTAAACACAGTCGATACACTCATTGCTGTTTAACTGGATTAAACTTTAATTAATTAAAACTTTTCGTAATGGTTACTTTGACGCCTAACTTTGACGCCAACTACTTAACTATTAATTTCGAGCATTAAATTAATTTCCTCGCTCCAACATATACGCTGAGTACCTCGGCTACATAATTAATTTGACTACATTTACGTCATTTATTGATGTTTAATTGATGTTTTTGGACGCGCTTTGTGCCGGTTTTACATGTAATTTACGTATAATATTATAAAGTTATATTTTAATTAAATTTATGTTGATGCAATTTATATGTGAATTTTGATGTGTATAAATTTTGATGAAAGAATGCATAATTTTGCGCGCGCATTGCGCACATGTGTATAAATTTTCCTGTATATTTTATGTTTATATAATTTTCACTGCAGTGGGAACAACAAAATAAATATGGCATTACCTAAAATGCTATTTTTTTTTTTGTGAAGATTCACGTGGTCACACCCGAGTTCTCAGAGCACGTTTTACCGCGACGATAACCACGTACGAAGCACCATCGACGGTATACGTCTCCGGCTTTTACCGCGGTCATTCGTTAAAATCGTCGCGTCGAATCCGTCGATAAATCCGAGCGTAACGGCGCGACCTTAAATTAGCGGATTAAAGTCGCATTAACTAAATGCGAGATTGACGCGGTTTCTACGGTTCCATCCCGTCTACGTGTGTGCACGTCTATGACCGTTACACGTTGCGATACATGTGTATATGTGAGTGTGTGCTCCTGTGTCAGGATCCCGTGTAACTCTTGCAGCACAGCAGTGTGCTGTGACTGAGACATGGTTCCCTCGGGATAGTCGGTCGAGATTTACAGAGCACCTCTGTATCGCGCTACCGCCGATTTATACACACACACACACACACACACACGCGCGCGCGCACAGACAGACACAGACACGTACACATTTTCCGACCTCATGGAACGAGATGAGAGTGGTCGTTTCTTTGAAAACGCGAGAGAAAGAAAACCTTAGCGACCTTTAAACCAGCCGCTTAAAAACGATTTTCCATCCGGAGAAAAACCGGGCGACCAAAGTAAAATCGCGGCGTCACGGAGTTCTTTACGTGATCCTTTAACACTCGGACTCTCTCATGCATGAATCATTTTTCTCAACACGACGACGACGACGACGACTGTACACTCAAACACGAGCAATTCTTTGAACAATTTTCGAATCGACTTTCTTCCGCAAGTTCGGACTGAAGATATAATTACACAGAGACTCGAATTTAACAATGAGAACAATAGAAGCGGTGAAGTTACGCTTCAAAGCTGTAACAAAGACGCCTGCGTTTTCATTTAATTACGAGCGAGAAAAAATTTCTTCAGTGAAATTTCGAGTTTGCTGCTATTGAAACAATAAGTTTTTTCTTTTTTTTTTTCTTTTTTTTTAAAATATAAAGTACGCAATATTTGTACTCTCATATCGTGTGCTCTCATTGTGCCCAATTTATAAGTAATTATAATCTTAATTATACAAACAAATAATTGAACACACTTTACATAGTTTAATCTGTTAAATGTTAATTTAGTGAGAAAAGTCACGTTGCTGTTTCAATTCGTATAGAAAAGTACGGGAGGCGCGATGTTAAGAGTGATACGCGCGCTGAATACATCCCTTGGATTGTCACATTGAATCCTCTATCGTGCTCATAATATCGGGCACTATAGCTTGCGCACGACGAGCCCCTTTGTGTCGACGCGATATCGAGTTCAAGCACAACGTGCTTGCGAGTAAAGGGAAACACTACGACAGCAAGTATTCGTCTACACATTTCCGCGGCTTTCGGCGGTCTCTCTAAGAGATGGAGAGAGAGAGAGAGAGAGAGAGGAGGAAGAGGAGAAAGAGAACAAAGGGAGGGCGAGTTACAAATTGTTTATGAAATGGAATTTCCATAATCCTATCGCGCGTGTGTATATCGCGCCGCTCTGGACAATAAAACTATATACACGCGGTAACGAGCGTCCGGAATTTGAAATATCGATCATCTGGAAAACACATGTTGAACAGTTCGTTAATACATATGCAATTCCAATGATCAATAGCGTCGATTATACGAGAGAGTATTTAGTGAGATAAATATGTGAGATAAATATCGGGTCCTTTTTACACAAAATTATATACCGCCAAAATGATACACACACAACACACACGCACACACGCACGATTTTGTCAAATAATTAGGATAATTATTAACGCGATCGAACTTCTGTCGTTATATCTTTCTGTCGCATTCGCTTTATTCGTTCGCAAAATGACGAGTCGAAAATATTATTCTGTTATTTATTGAAAATTAAATGAGAGCGAGAGAGATTGATTCGGAAGAGAGAGAGGAGACTGGAATAACGCGCGCTCCGGCGATATCGCACGGTAATATCGTTGCGAAAGTATTCCTCAGCGGGGGAGGAATATATCGCGTTGTATGCAGTTCCGTGAGAGGATCGGTTTCTTACGAAATCGAGCCGGATTGCGGCAATAATGCGCGCAATTGTGGCGTCGTTTCTGTGCCGCATCCTTTTCGCCGAGGCTCTCTCCCAGAGATACACAGCCGATTGCGACTCAATACCAGGATGAGCGAAATTCTGATACCGACCTCATATACCTGCCTATCTGACTGCGCGTTCCGTGCAACAATGGTGTATTACGTCCGTTTAATCGATGATAAATCACTGACCGATATCCGTGACCGATAACCGGCCGAGACTGCCTTTTGGAAGGGGACAGCAGCGTTGGGTGAAAATATTATCGGACGGCAAAATGATTTATTCTATGTACACATTCGTCGCGCGCGCAAAGGCGTTTCGTTATTAATTTTCAATCTCGCAATCCCGATAATCGGTGAACGCCCAACACAGTTTTCTCCGCATCGCGACGATTCTTTCGAGAACTCGATGTTCCCGATCGCGTATCGTCGAAATATTATATTATTGCAATGTGAAATGTTTCACGAGTCTAATTACGAAGTCTGAACAGAATTTTTTTTTTTTAGTCTAGCTCGGCGTTGATGTTGCAACGTCCAATTTTGCGTGACCAAGAACTTAATTTATGACAGAGGGATGCGCGTCGAGTGACGCTTATTGCGCGAGCTACCGTATACGAAAATAAATATCCGAGTCGAAATTTAGCGTCTACAGTAAACCTCAATTCCTCTTTTTTGTTATACGAGAAAAAGATGCTACTTTGATGCTACAATACGTCCAAAATTTCTTTTTTTTTTCTAACAGTTTTAAATAAGGATTTAACCTTCAGCTTATGCTGCGCATTGCAGGCTCCGATAGGTTCAAAGTAGCATTTTGGCGTCGAATTATAGAAGATCAAATTGTAAGAGAGTAGGTTCTAATTCTATAAAGATAGGCTGATATATGTAGGTTGAAAGAGCACTAAAGAGACGCTAAATTAATTTCGACTCGGGTTTAATCATCGAATTTTTTTTATTATGCACGGTTGATTAAATTCTACGCGATTTATTGATTTTATAAATATTTTACACGTGGGTGTGTGAGTAAAACCGATAGTTAAATTTTGTCTGTAAGATGCGGTGCAAATAGATGTGCGATAACGAAAACTAGACGACGAGAAAAATACGTGCAATCAAATTTCGATGCAGAAAAGGAACATCGCTTCGTCTTCTGCGACAGATCTCAATCTCACCAGAACACACTCTGTATACACATAGTGTTCCAAATAGCCACCACATATGTACGCGGGCGCGCGCGCCATCCCTTTACGGAGAGACTCCATAAAGACTGATTTACGTGCTGGATTTATGAAGACCGTTCGATTTTCTAGGCAGTATTTCACCGATGGCGGACTTTTTTTTTAACGCGCGCGCGGTACCTTCAATCTTTTTTTCTTTTCTCTTTTTTTTTTTCGCTCTACCGAATTCGCCGGCGCCGACCAACTCCCTCCCCCGTCGAAATCGCGACGGTCGATGCACCACGCCGCGCCGATCGTAACAATGTACGTTCAACGCCGCGCCGTGTGCCGGCAGTTATGTTTGATAATCGCATAATTCAATCGAACCAGATTTTGCGGTCAGTAACGCTCGCTCGTGCACAACCGCGAATATTTGCGCGCAATCGATTGTGGATTTTTTATCGCGACCGGAGAGAGGGACGCGTTTCTCGACGTTGATCTGTCACGGATTTATCGTGTATTTTGTAACTTTATTGTCGCGTTTTTAAAATGATAATAAAAGCGTTATTGTACAAGCGTTTTCTATTTTCCGATTTTCTATTCTCGCACTTTTTAGCATTACCCCGTAGTTCAGCTACTTTCAGCTACTTTTCGTTTTCTTGAAAACGTGTTTGAAAGCAAATCTGCTTCTCTATTCTGTGTCCTTGCTGTTCTTCTCTTTCGTTTACTTTATTTTTTTATTCATTTATTTTTTTTTATCCAATTTGCAACGACATTTTGCCGGTCGATTCATCGCTGCACGATTGTAACAATGCGCCACCGTGACTGCACGTATGCCCGGCCGTTATGTCTGATAATCGCATAATTCAAGCGGGAGTGAATTCGCTCCGCGCGGTGATAGTCGCTTTCTCGTTCAAACAAAAAAAAGCACTAAAAACTCAAATTGAGATTGGATAAAGTGGATAGCGGTCGGCAAATTTTCTATTGTTCCGCCTCGATGTCGCCTCGGCGGAACCTAGCGCTCCGCGTCGAATATCGGCGAGTGATTAGCGAAAAAAAACAGTCGGCTCAGCAAGTCGCCCGAATTTCAATTCGTGTAAAAAATAACCTAACAGCGCATTGTTCTCTCCATTGTGTCTTCCGCGGGAGGAAAGATGAGAGAGAAAAATAATTAAAACCCCAACTATGCAAAAATAATTTTATAGCAAAAAAATGCAAATATAATTGCATTGTTTACAAAAGATGAAAATTAAAATAATTACAAGAAATATAATTTAAGCGTTTTTTATGGAAATTGAAACATTACATATTATTAAATATAAAATACACTTTCAGTTATTTATTTTTGCAAATCTTTGATTTCTTCTCTAATTTCCACATAAAATAGTTTAATTCAATTCAAATTTATTTAATGTTCTCGATAATATAAAAAAATTCCGCGCGACGTAGAAAAAAATTGGAAATATATTGTTTACTTAGTGAACAGATACACATATTGTGTTGATTGAAATTATTAATTTTATTGTTTATTATAATTCAAATTTTTGCTTAAAAGTTTGGAAATTTCGTGCTTCTTTCTCAAAAGAAACCGCGTCCCGATGTGATGGTGAAAATTAATACGCAGAGAATTTCGACGTTCGAAGCGGCGTCAGTGGTGAGAATAGACGCGGGTCAGCCCTAAGTGGAACGTATTGAGCGTTAAGTAGCAGTGGAATGTCTCGCGGTGAGGTCAGACCGACCGCATAGTGGCCGACCCATTCTCTTTCCACGATCTTACTCCGGGCTATAACTTACTTAGCGTGAATTGTTCTTCAGTGCACTCCACTCTAACGTGCCGGGAAGGACGTGGAGGCGGCGTAAGAAAAGACCGGCTGTCATAATAAGCGATATTCGTCAGCTCCACTCGGTTCTTCACTCGGTGTAAAAAAGACTTTAGCGATTTTTATGCAAACACATACACATCTAAAATTCCTCGTTATTTCTCGTTTTCCACGTCAAATAAAGCGTCATTAAAGCAAAACTTAATTTAAAATTAAATATAATGTGTCACTAAGAAAAACTGATTTAAAACGCAACACTGTGTTGCGAAATTGTTTGAATAGCGCTCGTTTTATTCTATTTTACGTTAATATTTAAATCTGTGCAAAAGTATATAAGAATGTTTTTTTTTTTTGTGTTTATAAAATTATAACATCGGAAGTTTTTGTCTGAGATGAGTAATCTCTCTTTTCCGTTTTTCCGGCAATCAGAAAAAAGCAGCCTATATATTTCAGGGTCTGTGTCCTTACACATTCGCTATTTCATCCCGCCGATTTTTCGCCGATCCCAGGCGAGGGCTGCACTGCTGTCCGACTTCTGGCCGGAAAATAAACGGCGGGAATTACGTCGGGTAGCTCATTTGTGGGGCGATCTCGTGTGCACCGCAAAAAGACGAGAGCTCGAGGCGGAGGAGGAGAAGAAAAACTCGGAAAGAGAGAGAGGGATGGTGCGCGATAGGAGAAGGCTAGTGACGAGGCCGGCCACCACGTACTTACAGCCATGTTTCACGGGGATTGGTTAAAATATTTCAAGCCTTTGCATACGGCTGCCGTCGGTGATGTGCAGTCCGGTGGAAAAGCCGTAGGAGAAACACACACCGGGCGGGCAGTGAACATAGAAAGAGGTAACGCGCGCGGAGAGCGGTGGCTTTTACAGACTCGTAGGATTTAACTTCGCAGCGGGGAAGAGAGCGGATGCGACCGTGGAGTGGTGGATGTCTGGACGCAAGCCTGGTCTTGTAAAAGGGTCTGCCGTCGAGGTATTCGGGAACAGGAAGAGGATAGGGGGGGATTTATAGAACGAACCCCAAAAGGACCGGGGCCGACGGTGGCCGGTCTGCGGAGAGAGCGCGAAGAGGAACGAGGAGGTATGAAGTTTGAAAGGGAGTGGACTGCGCGCCATTGGACAAAAACAGAGTGTCGCGACAGAGTGCTCAACTCGGAACAAAGGAACACCGTAGCGGGCCTCGGAGACAAAAGGTTAATCTTCGTTTTTTGTAGAATTTAGCGCCACTTCCACCTGGTGCCGCCCTCTCCCCTTTCTCTCCCTCTACCTCGGGGTAGCTTCGTTCGCCAATCTGCCTCTTACGCGCCAGCCACTCGTGGAAACGAACTACCCTGGATTTATAACAGTTGCGTTACGGTGGAATCATTTCCTTTTAGCACATTATTCCCGAGCGAGTGGTTAAAGCGAAAATGGAGATTTACATTTTATTTTGTAAATTCTTGTTTGACAAATACGGAGAAACGAACATCGCTCGCGCGAGAGAACAAAGATCGTTCGTGCATATCACGTGTGATAACTGTTATTACACGCGATATAAATAAAAACATATATTTTTTTAAATTAATGTTACTCTTCCCTGCATGAAGAGAAAAATGCGCGCGATAGATAAAAATTATTACGGGCGTAGGAATCTATACGTTTCGGGATGGTTTCGCTTTTCTGAAAATCTCGCGCGTAACACTAGTCTCATTTTAATATCCTCTATGTACCTACCGCGCGCATACGCGCGTTTTACAAAAGATATACGGATTGAAAAAGAATCTCAACATCTGCTTCAAAAAAAAAGTTCGTGTCCACATTTTCTTTTTTCCCTATACTTCTTTTGTACTCGTTTTCTCTTCTCTTTTTTTTGCAAGAACTGAAAAGATTTCGTATTATCATTCGCGTCGTGCAAGTTCGTAATGTTGCTGCTCTAAAATACCTGCTTTTTAAAACGGAGATACGTTGAGATAAAAGTAACCGAACGCTTCGCAGTTTCGCTCGTTAAAAATTACTACTGGGTCACCGGCGTTAGTTTTCAACCTTCATTTTTTAAAACAATGAAATGTCAAAATCGTGTATTTTATCAGTCTGAAATATCTCAAGAATTTTCCTCGCTTTTAAAAAATACGTCAGTTTTTTTCCCAAAAATATGTAACTTTTCGTCATTTTTATCAAAATATATAAAAACAAAACTACAGTGAAATTATATATTGCACAGTTATGTCAAGGAGTTAAGTTTTCTTTTTAAAGCAAGCGAGAGTGTGTGTTCGTCATTAAAGCGCATAGAGACGCGAGAGTTGACGCCGAAGCCCCTTCAACCATCATTGAGATATGTCAGCTTTATGAAGGTGAAACTGTAGCCGTGCAGATGGATTGGAATCGGTCAAAGGCTACCAGAGGTGATATTAAAAAAGTATTGTGGAACGCGGACTCGCGTGGAGTAGCGCGATATCACGCTCGAGCTTTTTCTTTTATTTCCATATGTAGGGACTCTTTTGAGTGTAGGTCACACAGAGGGACATTTCCAAACGAGATCTCTCCGCACTGTCCGATGATTAACTGACTCGCGCGCACGCGCGCGCATACACGTACACACATAGACACATACACAAACGGTAAGGCGGAATAACGTGTTTTTGTTCGCGTTTATCCCCGGTCCCTCTTGTTTGTCCCGTGCATACGATGCATTATGCATGCTAGATTTTAAAGTAGACGTTGCTTCGCTTTATGACGGCGACACAGTGTAGCGCTGTAATCAGATAGCACGCGTGAATACGATTAGCTCGTTCTCGACACTGGAACTGCCGACTCGGTGACTCGGCTCGATGCAAATTGAGGTGCTTTAAGTGCAAGCAGAAAGTATATGTGTGTATATATATTTATCGTACATATATATATGCATATTTTATATATATACGCACGTAACTCTTTTTCAGAATCTCACACAAGCCACTGACACAAATTCAGTTGGAACAAAAACACAAATTTTCCTCTTTGGAAAACAATATTTGCTCGATTTTCCGATTTTATGCGTGATACAAAATCTATTTCATCGCGATAGATTTTACAATCTTTGTTTTGCGAGCAATGCGGCACATTGTTTTGAAAATTGCTATTAATTTCACAAACATCGGAAAAAAAGAAGAATACTCTTATTATTCTCGACGTTATTTAACGTCAAAAAAAAGAGGTCTTCTATGTCTCGTTTCGCTCGAATTTTTATTTGTTGTAAAATAATTTTGTTTGGTTTGTTTGTTTTTTTTTTTTTTTTTAATCACGGCTCTTATACCGGCCCCGTTTGCAATATCAATTATCGTTTAGCGGCGCAATCGCCGCGCCGCGCGGTTGTGTCATTTGGTCAAACTATACTAATTCCAAAGTTAAAGCAAGTTAACGGCGAAGTTTCCCGAGCGGGCCGCGGCACGCGCCATCTCTCCTACATATATTAGACTTTATAATGTTGAACGGCGAGGTCTTACGTATGTTAATGCACGTTAAGCCTGATACGGCATAACCGCGAGCCGGCTGCATTCACCGGCTGCGGTAAAATTTGCATAGACCGACGAACAACGAGAAATCATGAGCGCGCGCGATCTCATATATCGATAGCGCTCGTCGTCGCGCGCTCGATCGAGCATTCTCATCGATCTCTGTTTTTCTTAATGGCGAAATTCAACGATCGATTAAATCGTGTCGTCAATTTGCATTCGCAAATACGAATTTATACACGGGAGAAGATACTCGTCGAACAACGCCAATTCACGCAACACAGCTCAGAAGGTTGAATTAATCAACGCGAAGTGTTGTGGCGAGGGTAGAGAGGTGCATAGACACGCGATGCGAGTGCATACGGTGTTCTATCAATGTAATTGCTTCGCTTAATCTCCTTTGTGAGAAGCACTGCAGAAACAGCACCGCACGACAGAATATTGTCGGGATTTGTCATCATCGATTTTCCCCGCCATTTCGCTCCGTCGTCCTTTTTTGTTTATACGTGTATTCACGTCGATTTTACCGTCGTTTATGTGCGCGTTTTTACGCGCTTTATCGCGCGTTATCGCGGGAATTAATTTCGTTCGTCGAGCAACGCGAGAGAGAAAAAGAGAGAGAGTGAGTTTGTACTCTCGCATTGTCTGTAAACGCTACGGGGGAGGAGAAAGCTGCTTTATCTTATCTCACGAACAGGATCAAACTTCGTGTCTGGGTTTCGACTTAGCCTTCGACGGTTCTTGATTACCATTAGCATCTGGCGAGGGAAGGATCCGAGTCTCAAAAGCTCGTTGTCTTGTAACGAGCTGTATCTTCGCGTCCTAATGGGTCCAGATGTAGTTACGTTTGTGGCCGGCTTAAACTACTTCCGGACAGCTTTATCTGCCGAGCTTGCCGCGACACGAAACGACCGACCGATCGCGGTTCCTTCCACCGAGGGAGATTAACGTTGCACGACGACCGAGGGGACGAGACGGAGAGAGTTAACCCTAATTACGCGTCGCCGCGTAATCTGGGTGTGTCGCGGAAAATATAAATCTCTCCATCCCCCATTTATGCGCGCAAAATTTTCCTTGCCTCGAAATCCTTGATATGAAATGTTAATTATTCCTCGTTAATTAGTGCTTATTAGTAGGCTTCAATAATCTGCTTTCAGCGCGCGCGTTCTGATCCCAATTAGACGTGTGTTTCGCGTGTAATATTACGCGGGAAAATACGTAGTTACTAAGCGCGAAGTAATTTCGACACAAAGTGTTTCCGCGCGCGTTCAATTGGCGCGCCGCGGATCCTGCACAGGTCCCGCGCGCTCGAGGAATCTTAAGTTAATTATTGCTCGTTAACTCCTTTTAATAACTGGCCTCAGCGGGTGGCGCTTTAACCCCAATTACACTCGCGCCGGAGTAACGCGATACGGCGAACGATAAAATTGTTATTTCGCAGCACTTTGCGCGAAATGTGCTCCTTTTTATAATATCCCACGTGAAAGAGAGGTAAGTCTCTTTCTTACGTTGATACTATGTTAATTCATTAATAAATCACCGCACACAATTATCGCTTCTGAGCGTCTCGTTGACTTTCTGGCACGATTTCTTGTCCGTGATATCTTGAATATAAGCGTGCATACGCATGCATCCGTATGTACATACTCGCGTATGTACGCGTCTCGTGTACTGCTATGTGCTTGTATACGTCGGAAAGACGAGGTTGGTAAGGTAGACATGCCGGCAGCTCGACGCGGGTTAATTAATCACGCGCGGGAAGACCAATAATCGCAGAGGAATCCGAGCTCGTCGTCGGGGGATCATCTCGTATATCTCCCAATTCTCCCTCCTCGTGCGCTTCTCCTTAGTATATCTTGTAGGAACGGAGAAATGAGAGAGAAAAAGAGGATTAATTAACGGGGGCGGTGGCAATACGCGTTGTAATTGCAGCGGGAGAGAAGCGTGTTGCTCTCTCTCTCTTTTCTTCGCGGAACCCGGTCTGACGGCTTATTTTAAATGCGACGTGAAATCCGCTTAATCGTTTCGTGAGAAACGTAAAACAGTTCTTTTTTTTTCTTCTTCTCTTTTTTTTTACCCCGTTCGAGCCCTTTTTATCCCGTAACCCGCCGCGGCGGATTTGAGCATTTTAAAGCCTCGCTTAAGCGATCAATTTATTCGTATGTTCCCCGCCCGTAAATAAGTGAAACAAATCGATAACGCGTTTACGCCTCGCAGAAATTGCTTCGGCAGAAAAGCCGAGTGAGAGGAAGGAGCCGTGAAGTTAATGGCCGCGACATTAACGGCTTTAAAATTGTTGTTTCGTGTGGCACCGCACAATTTGTCCGCTATAATTTATACCGCAATTATATTTCGCTTGTATATTTTATAATGAACGTACGAAGGGAAGAGAGAAAAGATGGGGAGAAGAGGGAAGGAAAAAAAAAGAAAAGAAATTATATTGCGTTAAAGAAATTGCGTGCAATTAACGTACAAAGAAGAAACCACGAGATGAAATGCTCGAGTCGAGATTTAACGGTTAAGTCGTTACGCCGCGTAAAATTTTATATTTTACAAAGTAAAATTGCGAAAAGAAGAAATGCACGTGAGCGCCGCCGATATTGACATTTACGATTTTTTCTAAATCGCGACACGAGGAATAAATTAATTGCGTGCGTTTACGCGCGATGACAGCGATGACAGGAATATGCGCAGTGCACAATATAATTACTAGAGAATAATAGATATATATGGCTTTTTAATTAACTGGGAAGTTCCTTTTGCTCTCTCTCTCTCTCTCTCTCTCTCTCTCTCTCTCTCTTTCTCTCTCTTTTCTCCAATCTATTTAAACTTACATCGCATACATTTTCAGCGATGCACGCGGGAGATAACGGCGGTGTAATTACCTCGAGTGGCATTTCTCCTTCGCGACCGGTCCACGGCTTGTTTTAAACGCGGACGTAAAATCCGTTTTATCGTCGAGGAGATAGAGGCGCGCCCGTGTAGTTCTTTCATTTCCCCGGGAGCCCTTCGCGGCATTCGAGCGTGACGGTTTTGATCCGGCTAGACGAGATTTAGCATCTTAATGGCTGTGCTCTCGCATTTTCCTTCTTCTCTCTCTCCCCTCTCTCTTTCTCCCTCCGTTATTGTCCTCGATGCTTTTGCGCCACAGTCTCTGAAGATCGTCTAATTAAACTCCGTGGGGAAAGGCACACTGTGTCTGTGTGTGTACGTGTATATGTTGATATAAAGCGATTATGAACTCCGTGTAACGCGCGGTGGCTCGCTGATGTTTAATAATGTCTCCGCCGATTTTACAGCGACGATTTCAGTTTAGCAGTTTGTTATTTATTATCAGCGCTTTACAGGTATTTTACATCGCTCAAGCTCCATCGACGTCTCGCGCCGGCCGTCGTTACGTCGCGAGATAACGAGGTTAAATTTGCAGATGTTCTTTCTCGCGCGCGTCGTAATGTTCTTTTTATGGTTTTGTTTTTTCTTTTAGTAATTGTATTTTTCGTAAAAGTACGGAAAAAACACACAGGTGCGCGCACAATACGTTTGTGTGTGTGTTGAAAAAGTTGGGCTAACAATTTTTCACGTGCGTTCGAAACGAGAATTGTTAAGATGTGCGCGAGAGTATCGAACTTCATTCGTACAGACGACTACAGTGAGAGCTTTTCAAATGCAACATGGTAAATTCTGCGAGAAAGAAGAAAAAAACAACGTTCGATGATGTTCAATTGGCAAACTTCTTATTTCGCTCTCCGACTTCTAAATAAAAAATACGTCGTTTCGATTCGCTTCGATCTGAAACGAGACGACGTCCTATCGAAGGCATCGAGAAATGCGCCGATGGCTCTTTTCCCTTCGCCTTTTTTTTTCTCTTCTCGTTTTTTTCAATGTTTTTTTTTTTTAAGTCGAGCTGCCCCATTAGATCTCGCGCGCGGATAGAACGAATGGCGGTGATTTTCTATTGATCAGGAAGGTAGTGACTGCGTTACCGGTCGTGCCGGTACACTCGAAGCCGTTGGAGTAGGTACAAGTAACGCCCGAAGTTAGAAATTAGTAGTGTTGCCGGGCGTTTAAAAGATAAAAGCAAACTTTTCCCATTAATGCCCGCAGGGAGAAACGAGGGCGGCGAATGCAACGGAGAGAGAACGGCCCGGGAGAACTGGGCCGTTATCCGACTCAATTGCAACCCTTCATCGTTGCCATGTTACTCCACCACGCACCTTCAACGTCGCGTCGCATCCGCCAACTCCGCGGATCCCTGTAATTATTTAAAAACTTTTTTTGGCTTCCGCTTGCGCGTGCACAGATCATGTACACATCTGAGCGTGACAAATTATGTATATCGCAACTTTCGCGTTTGTAACGCGACCCCTCGTGCGCGCGATTTGATGTCGCGCTCGGCTCTCCGGGAGTTATGCAAGACGGGCGCGATTATTATTTAACGCTTCTCGTTACACACTGAAATTTTGGGTAATTGCGGTTACGACGCCGACACAGCGTAATTTTGCGTTACATAATGCAGACGACGAGCTATAAACGTAAAAAAGATGTTTAAGAGATTTAAAAGTAAAATTTTCTTACGCTGAAGAGCAAATGATTTTATCTAGGCGATGTCGTGTCATATTTTCTTTCGTTTTTTAACGCATATATTAGTCTTATAAATATACAAAAAAAGGGATAAAACACTAAGAATCAAGTCGTTTTTTTTTTTCTATTGCAATGACAATTATCTTGAAGTTATTTTGCGCAGAAGAAGATTTGCCGAATGGAAATGTATATATAGATGCCACAATTGTCAACAATCATCGTAACGATATAATGGCGCTCGCTTGGACCGAAGAGTCACGGCTCTACACATCCGTCCATTACGACTGCATTCACTGATTCGAGCATCGACACAATAATTTGCAACCGGAGTCGGTTCTCGGTAATGGCAATGTAGAGTCTATCCTTCGCATCCCCTTCCGGTCAGTCGTCCTCGCCTCGTCGGCCAGCCGCTCCTGCGCATCCGTTTCCGGCTATTTTTGGCAATTTCCATCCATTCATGCCGCCGAATAATACGTCAATGTCAATTCCATTTGACAAGGGAAAACGCGTTTTCCTCAGAAACGAGTCTGGGAATCGAGAAAATAATAATTTTATTTCACCTCGTAGAAGACGCGCGTGTCTCTCGCGGTTACACCGTGCAATCGCACATTTGATAGTACAAAGATTGTGATAACAATTATAGAATGTGGATTTTTTTCCTTGAAGCAATATATCAGTTATTTCAATTACGTTTTTCTGAAGCTCTCGCAATAATAATAGAGATCGCGGAAATCGAAGCGTTTCGCACAAACGTTCAAGATATTTCGACAATCGGCTCTCCATCTCGCGCTCATATATTCGAGCTATTTCACCGGAAACGGGGAAAGGGCGTTAGCGTTTTCGACCACCCGGCGAATAAATCAGACATAAAGAGAACGAGTAGAGGAAAAGCTCGTGAAAGATATACAGGTTTCTATTTTACCCGAACGATATATCCGTAATGTTTTCTGTATGAGACGACTTACGAGCGCGCGCGGTATTCAGTATTTTTCCCCATTTTCGTCGCGCATGCATTTTATACGTTCGATACCTCTCTCTCGCGGTCGGCGAGAGGTCGCGGCGGCGCGATGGGACGGGGTTTACGTACGAGTTTTACACATAACTCGGGTGTACGAGACGAGGCGAGTTACATTTTTCAACGGGAGAGGGGGAGGAAAAGATAAGCGAATGACTTGCCACTTGACTTGCCTCCCCCGCCGCGTGTGCGCTTTGTGCATTCGCGGTGTTGCGAGCGCTTTTCAACATTCGAAGTAATTATTCTTTGTGGCGACGGGATAAAGTCGTTCTTTCGTCGTGCTTTTGCCCCCTTTCTCTCGTTTCCTTTCATTTCGAATTGCTTTTTGCAGTTGCGAGTCTTGCTTACCGCGCGCGCTTACCGGTAATATCCTTCCGCGACGGACAAAAGTAAAGAAAAGAGAGCCATTAAATTGTCCGGTATTAAAGTTGTACGTTTACCTTTTTGCACGCGCTGCTCTCGTACATAGCATCCGCCTTTGATTTCCTCGCGCGTCTTTATCGCGCCGTTGTGACGAGGAAAAATAAATATTAACACAAGTAAGCGCGAGCTCGACCGGAAGAAAATGCGTTGGAACGCGAAAATGTCAAATATCGAATTTCTCATCAATTGTCTCCGATAAAGAACAGAAGTAACCGTGTAATCGGTGATTTCACAAATCTCGTAAACAAAGAAGCGTTCTTTGACATGATTCGCGACAATAAAGCGCGACGAATAAATGAATTTGTTAACGTTATTATTTTTACAAAGTGTGCAACGAGCCGAAAGATGTTGCGGAAGGATCTCTCGTTTCCGGTACGGTGTGCAACTCGATGTAGAAAATTATTTTCCTCCCAGAAATCTGTCTTCCAGAAAATTTTCTTGTGATCACAGCCGTCGATAGCGTCTTCGACCGATTTCTGGGTAATGAGGACAATAAATTGGGATTTGGGACATCGTCTAGATAAAATCGGATGAAAAATCCTACAAAGTAATTACTTTCCTCACGCTCTTTTTTCTCATCTTCAAACTCAAAAGACACAGCTCTCTGCTTTACACTGAATTTTAATTTTGTCAATTATTTACAAGTTCCAATTAATTCTTTTTTAACATATGTAAACCGAGAAATACGCTCTCAACAATTCTACAGGAGATTAATTTGCAGACATATATTTATACATAAGTGCGGAATTGATGCGCGCGCTGTTTGATGGTCGTGTGAAAAATTCAACTGCAAACAGAAATTGTTGCAGCACGGTCATGAATACATGGAAGACCATGCGCGCTGAGCTTTCAATTTATCAACGTGTGCATTTTTACACACTTGTTTCTCGCGGAAAACAGTAGTTTTTCGTCGTTATATAGAGGCAATTCGCTGAATGGGCCGCGCATTACACGGTGTATAACGCGTGTATATCTAAGCTATCGTAATAATACGTCAGGCTTTCTCTTGTATAAATCGCATTCGGATGTAATATACGACAAGCCGGGACGCAACCGTGCCCCAAAGCATGATTCCGGAAAGATATGTAGCCGGCGTGAGAGTAACGCCGATGCTACATCCGGTAACCTGTATGTAAAAATTCCACATACGTGCGTATAAAAGTTAGCAAAAAAATTCTTACGGTGAATGGCTCGTAAAAGTTCTTTTACGATAAGAGCTCAAAAGCGCATTTGGTATACCGACGGAGGAGGAGGAAGAGGAGGAAGAGGAGCACGCGCGAAGGGACGGCACGTATGCAAAGTTCAAACGCGATGGAGGATATAAGTTGCCGAATCCTCCGGAAGAACTAATATATCCTCGCGGGCAGACAGAAATAATATTATTCGTCCGGAAGAATGTTATCGATATATTCCGAGGCATAAAAATCGCGTCTTCTATCACGTCCTCCTCGAAGCGGAGAAGAGGGTTCGCGCGATATTCAAATGAATCAATATCGCCTGTTTTCCTTTTCAAAAATTAATTTCGTCTCCTCTACCGCATCTTTCCTCGCAAACCCGCCCACACTTCTTCGTCGCGTGTCTCCGTTCCCGTATCTCGGATATTAAAAAAATAATCTCACTCTCTCTCCTCACTCTCGCCGACTGCTTCCCTGATGAAGTCTATACCTCTCTTGATTCTTTTCGTTCCTCTGAAACGATCTCTCTCGTCGATCTCGTACTGGATCGACGTAAGCCACGGAATTCGCCATTAAGGCGCGATTGGAAGAATAATTCTTCTCTTCTCTCCGCACGCTTTCTTCCGATTCTCCGATCCCTCTCGAAGATAAGACGATCCTGATAATAGGAAATGTTCCGGTGGAGAACGAAAGCTCCGGAAAACGTCGTTCTGTTCTTTAAGTTTAATTGCTCGAACTTGCAGTTCACGTAACACATTTCCAACTTACTTGACATGACGTGTACACTAATTCAATACGAAACTTTGCGCTTATTAAACTCTTGATGATATTTAAAACAAAAAGCCACTGGAGTTTCAGATTTTTTTCGCGAAAAATTGAAGGTGTAGTGGTGAAATGAAAAATGTATAGATGAAGAGGGTATCTACAGCTGTTGATATGTCATGCTAAATTATTCTCGACCGTCCGTCCCGAGCGGCTGAAAAATAGCGAGAAATGAAGGCGACATCCGGGAAATTCGCAGTCGGGGAACAAAGGTTGTTCCCGTGGATAGTCGGGTGTGTCGGCGTCTGTCTCGGCGAGAAAGACAATTTCAGGTTAGGTTAGGAAGCACTTCATCACTAATGCATAAAGGCGCGAGAGGGGAGCTTTGGTCCGAAGTGACGGAACAAGGGCGGTGGGTGGCCCGGGTACGGGTCTTAACCAGCGGCGGCCATGTTTGTATAATATATTCGACTGCAATAATAGAGTCACTTTGGAAGTAGCATTAGCTGCTTGCACTACTATACTTGCGCCCCCGGCTCCGGTCGTAGATTGCAGGAACAACTGTTTGCACTCGCTAAATATAATAAAGTCAGAGGTTCTCAGGCGAAGGTCTTGTTGATCTTGCATCGTCCGGATAGAAAATGACGCCCGTGTCGCCAACATGCAATTTTATTCTCCGTGGAAGTATATACGCTAAAGAGAAAAAAACGCTCTTAAAAATTTCGAGAATGAGTGCTCGCCCGAGAGCTCTCGACTAACTTAAATTTTAGCGATCGCTGAAAAAAAAAAAAAAAAAAAAAAAAAAAAAGATGAATAGCTGCGCGAAAAGCGCTCGCTCGAGGAGTTTTTTCAACCCGTGCCACACAGTCTCGTATCGCCGAACACTCTAGAAGTTTGGAATAATTGCCTCGAAATTCGAAATATTGTATTTTCCAGTGAAAAATCGCAACACGTTTTTTTTCTCCGCGATGCAAACGGAAGTTCTTCATACAAGCGTGTAGTGGAATCGAGGATTTACGGAGAAGGGGAGGATACTTGAATTCTCACAATGCAAGTTTTTCTCTCGCTTATATGCTCCTTGGTGAAACTTCCGCGGAGTAATTTCGCAGGTTCGCTTCCTGCGACTTTTTCAGCACGTAGTAAAGCGAAACCGGACGTTCACCCGAAGGAAGTGCATTATTCCGCCAACCTTTCGCCGTATAAAGACGCTCGAAGGGGGACACAATGGCGTCGCGCCAACGCCGTACCTTGGCGCACCATCTTTTTCACGGAAAAACTTCATTCTTGTTGTTATCTATTGACGCATACGCCCGCCGGCAAGTTATGAAAGCGCTCCTCTCGCTTTACGCCACTCACACGTTTACGACGTAGCCGTGCAACATTCTCACAGCAAACAGAATCTGTCAAGTTTCTGCATAATGCATCACACGTTGTATTTGCAATATTAAAAAAAATTATATACGTGTGTGTGTATGCGCGCGCCCATATGATTAATGCAGTAAAATAACTTTTACGACCCAGTTTTCCGCGCGCGAGCTTGTTTATTTCCTCCACTTTTATACTAATAAGATATTTTTCGAGAAGATTTGCCTTTGCAATACATTTCTCTATCGTTTGCGGACATGTGACAAAATGTGTGAGTATTGGATCTTGTTTGTCGAGTCTCTTCATTAAAAAACCAACTTTGATTTAAAAAACAAACAAAACAGAAACAAAAAAAATTCATTTACGAGATCTTGAGTTGCCACTGCGAGAGTGAAGAGAGGTAAATAACTCCGGTAAAACTTTAACTAAGAATCTCTATTTTGTATCCTCCGTTATATATTTTCTGCTACCGACGTAGTAGAAAATATATAACGGAGGATACGTTCCTTTTCAGAACTCTCTTTCCGTTACATTTTTCTCTCGTCGAACTTTTCATTAATTAATTAGTAGCCTTTGCGACTCGTGCACTTACTTTTCGCTTATTTTTCTCTCCCCCCTTCTTCTTCACAGCATCAGTTTTGTTCTTTTCCCAACATACTTTCTACGTTTCATCGTCGTACTTCTTCGTCGCTTAACGCCCGCTTTTGTCCCGGCAATCGGTCGGACCGGGTTTGCTTTATTCTCTCGGATATATATCCTCTTTCTCTCTTTTTCTCTCGTTTTGTTCCCCGAGTATCCCTTACAGTTCCTTTATACCGGTCTAGTAAACGGCGAATAATCGTTGGACTACGGCCGATCCTTTTGTTTCTCGCCGAACAATGCCGGTCTTTCGTCGCCCGCTCGGTTCACCTGCGTCTGACCGCACACTGAGCGTTACTACTTGAGAATTTTGCCGCGAACTCTTCCGCAATCCCACATCATCTTCTCTCTCTCTCTCTCTCTTTCGGCTTTTTTCTCTCTATTCGCTTTTTCTCTAAAGCGTCTTTTTGCCGCGTTAACTGCGAAGCTTAGCACCAACGAGGACGTAAGCACCCGGGTGAAACTCGGGGATACCGTCTGATCTCGCTGGTGGAAAACGTTCCGCATCTCTCGTCTATTCTGCCGGTTGGAAAACGACGGAACCACCGCGGCAGAGCGCAGTCAGAACCCCGGAGCTAATTGAGCAAAAGAAGCACGACCGAGGAAAAACTGAGGAGCGCAGCAGTTTTCGTGCGCCGCGTTATTCCGTATAATAAAACAACTCTTATAAAATTTCCTTGTCAAAGAATAAAACGCACTAATACATTGTAGAAACGATCAATTAAAATTAATTCGCGATTGGGAGAAGTCGCGAGATTAATAAAATCGGTTGCGACAACAGAATCACGAAAAAAAAAAAAAAAAAAAAAAAAACGATCGCGGTGTGTGTTTTACCATGTATGTTACAAATTGCCTGTGAGAAATTATTACGATCAAAGCAAGCGCTCTCTGTAACAGTCGCCAATTACTAACGGAAATTCTTTTCAAGTACACGATTTTCACATTACGTCACAGAAACATTTTGTCGTACATTCAGTTGCATGAAATAATTGCGTCAAATTGCTCGCGTTTTTCTTTGTAACGCGTACGTAATAAATGGCTCATGTCCGTCCCCGCGGCTGCGTGCGTCAAAAACAAGGCGATACTCCGCGACAAAACGTTATCTCGCGTGAAACGCGCGTTTTAATATCCCGCCAATTTAATATCTCGCTGTACACGCACGAAGTTGCGCGCGGCGCATTTTTAATAAAGTAACTTTTATTGTATATCTGTCAAGATTGCGGTCGCGTTTATACCAGACTGTTTTGTTCGCCCGCGAGCAAACGAGTGTGCCGGTTCGTTCGCTTGACGTTTTTCTTGCCGCGTTCTCAACATATTCGATAAGATCCGACCGACGACCCGTTAACAACCGCTAAATCCTTCTTTCACTATCGTCGCGAACGACCCGAAGATGAGAATCCCGCGTGCTTTATTATTATATTTGGCCAGCGCAAATATAATAATAAGGCACGACCGTAATCTTAACTCGGGTCCTCGACTCGCAATTATACAAACGCGGTTTAATGAATATTTTTCTTCATGGAAGCGAGATGCATGGTCGGTGGCGCGCTGCGACTTGCGAACGGGCTGCTGAGGTTAATTACATTTATTGAGCGCAAACAATTCCGTGATTTGCCGAGGTCACTAAATCCGACTACTTGTTACCGGGAGAGTAACTCCTTCTTCAGTGAATTTCTTACAAATTAATTTTTTCTGGTTTTGTAAATATTTGCGACTTCTTTCCTGAATAATTTTTTTTTTTTTTTTAAATAAAATTCTCGATAAAATAGTGTCGGTCAATTAATTTCTAGACAAGCCGATTGCGTTTTTCTATATTTAGTAACGTTCTGAGAACTAATGAGAGATCTAACGAGTCTTCACTGCAAATAACTGCGAAATTTAATAACCACGTTCTAGCCGCTTAATCTCGAGAGATCGATAAACGCATATGCATCGCCGTTCATTCCATAAATATCCCTGGTACCATTTACCCGCGGATATCTCTCCGTTTTAAATCGCAGGCAGCTTTATTGGATTTCGCGCGCGAGATTGCGCGCTAACGAAAATTTTCGCCCGCTAACTGCGGGTCTCCCTTCACATCCTTACTCCACGTACGCGGCCTAACACATATCTAATATAACGTCCATTTCGAACAATTCTCTTCGTCCGCGTCCTTATCGGTTTCCGATATCACTTCAATAATTCCCAGTTTTCCTTCATCTAATAACCATTTTCGGCGCGGAAGAAAGAAAGAACACGCTGTGGTTGTTTCCCTCGCTCCCTCTTCGCGCAGGAATCTCACATCCTCCGCGTGCTTTCATGCAATAGCACGTGATACCCGGGTATCATCGTTCAGGCCTGATAAGATTAAAACACCTAAGCGGGTGAAGTCATATTACCACGAAATAGATCATAGTCCGCGGGAATTTTTCTTTAAAAATCTACGAGCGGCGGGAGAAATTTTTTCCAGAAAATTGCGAGAAAAAAAACGAAACTTTAATAGTGTAACTTGTTCTTATTTCTATAAAAATTGAATCGGTAAAAGTGTACAATTTAAAATAAAACACGTAAAAGATTAATATAGAAAATCCGCGAGAAGTCACACGTAAAACCTTTTCTATAGTTTGCAATATTTTATCGATGTGATAAATTATTTGTATTTTAGTTATATTTATTTTAACGTAATGGAAGTAGTGATTCGAAACTCTCGAAGGATAGCCAGCCATTCGTTTCGAAACTCTCTGTTACTATCTCCCGTCGTTCCATCGAACTTCTCCAACCCTCTTCGCTTCCTGCATGGTTCCTCTGTTTCGCCGTGCTGTGTGCACACTCCATGGGTGTCCGCGACCGGGAATTGTTCCTATCCCGAGATTAGGGGCTTTAAATCAACGGAAACGTCGGACCGCGCTGTGTCGGTGGATGCATTGGGAGGAGACCAAGAGAAAAACAATAATCAAGTCGCCTAACGGCACGTAGGATTAAACAAGCCGTGCGGTTCTTCTGAAATCGTGATTACTACAATAAACAGTCGTGATTCTCTCAACAATGACGCTCAATATTGTGGAAAATAGATTTTCTATTTTACAAAACTTGTTTCAGAAATTATGATAAGTTTGTTAAATTAATATCGAGAAAAATTAGATTTTATTAAAAAAAAAAAATTGGAAGTAATTAAATGTAGTAATTCTTAAATTTTTTTAGAGCACTCCGCTTTGTGAGATAATATTGATTAACGGATCTTCGGTTATATATCTTATGTAATTTAATCGTTAAAGTAATTTTTCGTGTAACATGAAAGATACCGTATGGAACAGGGTGGATGCGCCATTCATATTTGCCGAACAAATGATCAGCCATTTCCAGCGTTTGCCGTGAAAAATTATGGAAGCGTCTAGCTTGTAGTACGTATGTGTGTGTATGTGTGTATATAGACGTGAAGTTTTATTACGTTATCTGAGATGCGAAGATATTTTATCGAAGTATACTTTTGCGAACTACGTCAACTGCGTGAACTGTAAAATGTTAATGAAACAAATACTTTCTCCAGATGTGATAAGCAACAAGATTTTGTGCGGATTCGAGCTTGCATAACTTCGTCGCGAGCGCGAGATTGCGAGATCGGAAGCGATTTATCGACTTCTTTCGATTTTATCAACAACAGACTTTATCACCGTAACATTTGTCTGGATTTAACAAGCCGCCGTTGTATCTCACCGCTTCGGAAAACTCAGATTTTCTGCTAATATCGATCATCAGTTACGTCACGAGTTTCTCCCGTGGTTTTTTCGCGAGTGAATCCACGCGAGGGATTGAGATGAAATATCATTCCGAGCCCGATATACACACAGTGCTGCTTGGCTGATCCGATGGCGGTGAAAATCTCCTCCTCACCGCGGCGCTTTTCTGTTGTGAGGATTTATCGGGCCGGATAAAAAGAACGGCGGAAAGATTCGCGCGCGGACGGATCGTCTTTTTGGCGCGGAGGTCTGAGTGGCGGGAACGATGGTCTTGGCGTTGCGGCGCGATGCGGAATGAAAGGTGAGCTCGCACGCGGATAGAAAAAGGAGAGGGTGAAGCGGGAGAGAATAATTTTTGAGAAAACACATTTTTCCTATCCTCGTGTCGAGACACCCATCTGTTCCACGGTCCATATCACACGAACGATGGTCGCCGAGAGAAAAAGAAAGAGAAAGCTTCCACTTCTGTTTCTTTCTCTCTGTTTCATTCTTCTTTTCTTTCACTATCCCTTTCGTCGCAATTTTTTATCCAAACGGCGTCGTCTCCTCGATCGGGAGAAACGGGACAATGAACACGCGCGGCTGCTTTTCCGCGCCGTCGGAGTGTAGTAAAGGTGAGAAAGTGCGGAAGAAAGATGGGGATCGCGAAGTGGACATCACGGATCACACCAAAAACGACGCCGAGAATTCCATCGGAAACTTCGAAGTTTCGAAGTTTCGACGAACGCTTCCGCAACAATTGATCTCGTTGCGTCCGATCGCAAGGGATCGCTAAATGTTTTCTCTATTTGCGTCTTACGTGCTCTCTTCTCAATTTCTCGAGACGACTGGTTTGCTTTGCAAGAGAAATCCGGTTTCGTTCTATGAAACAATGGGAAAAGTCCCGTGTCCGACTTATGCCAGACTCGTTCCACTTTGTTTTACGATATTCGACGAAATTCTTTTCTGTCATTTTGTTTTCTTTCAACGTTTTAAGATATCTCAGATATAAAGCTGATAATAATGTAAAGAGATGTAGAAACGTAGATAACAGAGTTTCACTCGCGCGATCTGTTACATTTGAGAATATTATTTCGGTCAAGTTTACGAGTTTTAATCTCATTTAAGGCTGAAAGACAAACGTCCGTTTCACGACTTAAATATTCATCTTATTTGCATACGACGATGCTATTTATTCCACTTTGGTAACGCTGGTGAACGGCCAATCGCGTGCGTTTAAGAGGCCGGCTTGGCTGGCTCGTGATTTATCTCGATGGCGAATATGTTCCCGCCGACAATAAAGATCTGTTGAATATACGTGCTCACTTCTCCCTCCCTTTCCTTTCCTCCGCGTCCAAGAATTGCGTCGTCATAAACTTTCATCGAGAATCAAATGAGTTTCACCGGCGCGCGGGGAAAGAGAGAGAGAGAGAGAGAAAGAGGAAGAGAGAGAGAGAGGGTGAAAATTGCAGTTAAAGTATTAATATCTTTGCGCCTCGAGGGCGAAGTGTATTCATTTCACGAGCATCCATTAAAATTGCGGGCTGCTTGGTTTATTTAATTTAAGAGGCGGTTTGTGTTAGAGAGATCAGTAATAATAAGCGTAAAACACGCAAGAAAGGAAGATAAAAGAGAAACAACTTCAACATAAAAAAATATAAAATAATTTTAAAAGAAACAAATATTTCTCTTTACAACAAACACACACATGCTTGCGCGCGTTCGTCACACACGTCGTCGCTGTCGTACGTCGCGAAATGATAAATGACTTCGCGAGACCGTCGCGATCGAGAGTTTACATTACTCCCGACAAATATAATGTATATAGCACGCGCACAAATATGCTGACGCAATTCGATGGAAAATATATCTCGAGTGAATTTTCGTATTCCATCTCTGCAAACTGTGTGTGTGTGTCTCTTTCCCTCTCTCACTCCGTTTCTGCAGAGAGATTAAAATTCGATTGTCAAAAGAGAAGCGGAATCTTGGTATCTCTCCCAATTCCCGGGAACAATGGAACGTCGAAGACGTTCAATTTTTCATGAACGCCGCCGTCGGTATTACACCGCGCACTCCCTTATGCATAGCGCATTTGCGAGCGCGCGAATTTGTTCACGAACGAACGAAACACACCTAACCACTCGAAAGCGTGTAAACCTGATAAATGTAACTGCCGAGTTGCGAAGTAACGAAACTGTTGTCCGTCCTTTGTTTCGATCTCACTACTTGGGACGCGCTAAAAGAAAAGTTTGCGTCAAGGATACTGGTCGCGTTTGTGGGATTACACAGAGTTTGGAAGATAAGCGCAATGCAGAAGGAAGAGAATCGTGTAATGTTATTGTTACTAACATATGTAAAATATTTCTTCTTTCTTTTTAAAATTTTGTTGTAACCGACTCGGGTTTGAAACGACGACGACAATACGGCACGACCTTCGACTCGACACATCAACACACGGTCGACTTCTCGACAACCGACAGGTGTTCAGATACACGTTAAAGCCAGGACAATAAAGACTCACTTGTAACTTTAACTGAGTTTTAACACCTTAACGTACTTAAAATATACTAAATATGGCTTCGGATTGCTTCGCTCAAAGTATACCGGCTCGAGATTGAATTCGACACGACCGCTGATCCGTACTCGCTGCTCCGAACTTGCGGAAAAAGCCGCCTTAAAAGAAGCTTCTCGAAAGCTCCAGAATGATTCGTAACACATGTGTTTTCCGTAAACCACGTGTGGCCGATCACGCTCGTTAACCGAGCCGAGATATTCGCGAGCTATCCATCTTGTAACGCCGTCACACGGCCAGGATCTTACACATAGTTTTATTTTTGTAAAGCAAGTAAAAAAAATTGCAAGTAAGATTTAATCCACATTAGAAATTATCCGCATCTTTATTTTTTATCATTAAATTGCAAAATAATTTGACATTTTAGATCGTAAAGAAAATCTGTTAGTTTTCAGAATTTTTTTGTTGCATTTTTATTTTTTTCTTCCGTTTTATCACTACGGCACGCGCTTGTAATATAACCGTTAGACTTCTCTTCCCTGCCTTCGGCACCGACCACTTTTGAAATTGACTCTTTTTCCTATTGTCGCCGCTAGAGTCGAGTTCGCCCTGGCGTGAGCCGTGTCTTCCTCGTCCCTCTCAGAGCCGTGCCTCCGTTTTCTTTTGTCGCTAAACCCCGGCTTTGCTTTTACTTACTACTTCACCGGGAAATCCATCCATTCGTCCTCGAAAGGTTGGCGTCCCGCCGCGTCGTCGGAGGGACGATCGCGCTAAGTGGCAGATTCAGGCTGATCGAAAGCCGGCCGGAGATAGAGAAAGAAAAAAAGAGTCTCTCCGCGCAGAAAGGGAAGTTGAAGGGCAAGTCGGAAGGAGAGTCGGACTTAAACTCGTCGAGAGGGTTACAGGCGAGTCTGTGAAAAGAAAAACGAAACGCGTCGATACAAAGTGCTGTTTACGCCATTTTCTATTTCCTTTCTTTTCAACCGTTTCTATCTAATTCCGCGGCTTTTTTCTCCAATCTTGTTTTTTTCTTTTCTCTTTTCTTTCGCTCTTAGGTGTATGTATTTTTCCTCGCCTGCTATTTTTCTCAACGTGACTAGGCGTTGAATCATTCGAGCGCGAAATTATTCGTCTCTTTATTCGTAAGAATTTTATATCGCGCACATAGCATGTTGAGAGATATTTTTTGTTTATAAATTAGATACTTGTATTTACAAACTGACTTGGAAAAAAGAAACATGTGTACGGTGTTATTTTCGCAAGATCTCAGTGAAAAGACCAAGGTAAGTCTCTTTCTTTCGGTCGCGTGTGATCTTCCGTCCGAGAAGATGCCAGAAGATATTTCTTCGTCTCCGTCCTCGCTCCCACCGTTCCGTCAACTTAAAAAATGGCGGCGGCGTTTTTCCACTTCATGTCGCAAGAGACGCGGGACCGCCACATCCACCCCCGGCAATTTGCATTTTTTCCTGTCTGTTTCGTACACGATGCCTGATCCGGGTGACAAAGAGGGAGGGTGGTTGATGGGTGGATCGCCGCGCGGATAAAAGTGTCTTTGCAGTGACCCTTCGCAGCGTCCGCGATGGAAGGATCGCAGTAAATCTCTCGTTCGACACACAGGCAAAGAGAGGAAGACCCATTGATCCCCCTTTCTCCCACGATCGAATGTGAAATCCACCCTTTTGTACCTCCGTGCGCATTTGTCGGCGGCGGTGGCTACCAGGGTAAATAATGTAGAAGGACTCGTGGAGGACGTTAGACAACAAATAAATCAGCTCCCGTGCCGGGCTCCATGCGGTGGTAATCTTCGTGATGGCCGAAGCGCTCTTTGTCGGTGTCCTCCGAGGGATCGTTTCAACCGATCCGAGAAACGACGGCTACTGTCTTTTATTTTTCTCGCCGGCGCTATCGATCAAGTTCTCGGCGAAGTGGTCGCCTCGCATTACACATCTATTCTTGATGAAAGCGGATCGCGCGGATCGAGTACCGATCCATTTTGATGACGCTCGTAAAATCGTCAAGCGCAGCGAGCGAAAAGTGCATTAAAGCGATTGTGACGGCTAAATGGATAAGTAGATACTTTAGATTGCGCCATCGACACAAAAGGAAAAGGGCAAATGTTTAAACTTAAGATTAAACGACAGTTTCTCGCAAACTCGCAAAGTTCAAATAATTATTGAAATTTTACATTGTGTGTTTTTTTACTCTTGTCGCGGAAAAGTAAAATAAATAAACCACAATTGGAGTTTCCAGCGTTTTCCAAATTACCTTTGTGATACGGTCTAGTATTGCAAGTGTTCGGAAAGTTGTAGCATTTGTATTCTCTCTCTCTCTCTCTCTCTCTCTCTCTCTCTCTCTCTCTCTCTCTCTCTCTCTCTTTCTCGTTTCTTTCAACGAGTAACGTGAATGAACTAGCTATTCCGTCGATGACTTGCGATTTCGCAAGAAACAACTCTGAGAGCGGTATTCTCTTTCTCTCGATAGCTACTATCAATTATTTCCAGATACTTTTTGTCTCATTGTTTCACGCATTTTTTTCTCTCTCTATCCGAATTCTATATCACGGGACTGATTCTACGGAGACGGCACTGCGGTATTTTTCTTTCGAAAGCCTCCGTAAAGAGAGAGGGCTATCAAAAAGCACGCTGTTGTCGGCGGAAGTTCTCTCTCCTCTTCTCGCATGAATAAAACAACCGGATTTAATATATATATATTATATTTCGCGGTCGCGGATACCGAGCTTAGAACGCGCGCCCCGGCGAAACGACTTCCGCGTGCGTTTCCTGAGCGGCTCGAGAGGCCGCCGTGGTTGGTCGCCGAATAGGACACGGAAGTTGAGATCCACTGCGCGGGAAGATCTACGAATCTCAGACCGTACGAACTGCTGCAGACGACGGTGCATCTCTTATCGCGAAGACGGGAGGAAAAAGCGTCGCGAATTCCCAAGATCCATTACCATGTAAATATTGCATCGAGTTGCCTCTCAAGGAATTTTACGGCCAGTCGCACGCATTATGCCACCCGTATTTTAATTCGTGGCATTATCAACTGTGCCGCCGCAATAACGCGACACGGGAATATACTCGGTGTGCGACAGAATTTGCTCAATCCTTGAAAGAGCCGCGCAATTTTGTTTTATATATGCTAACAAAGTTGTTTTTACTAAACTTGAAATCGATTGTTTCAAGAAACGCTCCAGGTATTAAAAATATGTATGCGACCATATTATATTTCATGTCATAATACGCAATATTTAAGAAAACATGATTACATCATATGTTTACTTTACATTTTAACTCGACGAAATATAATATTTATGTCTTTAAAGAAAAAGAGATAGGCTCGGATCTTATATTTCCGGTATCTTATTTATGTACTACCGTCTTTGATCTTTTCTATATTTCTATAAGTATGCATGCGAGAGTCCGCGCGTATATACGTATTTGCATGCACGTATTTACTCGGCTAGATTACTCGTGTACGGATTACGCGTTTAGTTTATGCGAATATATATATATATATACTGTATGCGCGCAACAAGAAGTATCGCGTGTCTAACTATATATATTCGGCTACTTCGGTATGCAGCCGAAGTCATGGAGAGACTCGCGCGCTTACCTACTCCGAAAGTATAACGGAAGGTGAGCGTTAAATCGGATTACCCGGCATTACTCCAGCGGGAAATAAATGAAGCTATTCGCAAAACGCGCCGATCGTTCTATTTCTGTGCGCTGTTACAGTGAGCGACGTACGACGATGTAAATTTCGAAGTTCGCGGATTATCTTTGAGATAATAAAATTATAAGGTATTAGCTCGTATCTAGAATCTCCGAAGTTCGCAATTTTTTTCCTTTTTTCGCTATTTAATCCGCCGGTCATCATATCTCGCGAGGAAGGTGTCGTATATTTCTCTTTCGATGAACAAAAAAAAAACCTTTAACTCGGATAACTCCGTTACTTTGGATATTATCGGAAGCTGATTGATGTTACTATTTATCTATTCATCTCGGTTGCCTCGGCTCTGCTACCGTAATATCACCGTAATTTAATCTGGAAACAGTTTCTCTCGCGTACCGAGATCGATATCCGTGTGTATACCGCGCCAGCTTCCGTCCATCAATACTTGTTCATACTAATAACGTTTGCTTACTCTATTTCAGGTAAGGATCTAACTTTCGCCAGTAACAACGCGGGTGAGTGTTACATCTAACAATATTCTGTTTCTATTGCCGCATGCGCCAGTCTCAATTGTTTTGCTCGTGACAAAAGAGTGCGCTAGAGTTTCCACACACCGCGCGTTTTCGGAGATAGAGTTTGCGAAATTAATTGTATACATTTAACGATAGACAAAAAAAACTTTAAAAAATTACGTAATTAAGTAATTAAAGTTATTAGAGTTCCCGTGCGAGTCGTCAAGTCAATATCGCGCGAGAAAATAAAATTACCGTTTATTTTCGTCCGCGCAAGAACGGACGCCGTTAACCGCGCACCTTTTAACTTCTCATCTGAACTTTTTGCAATTTCCGCCGTCCCGCTGTGCGGAAAGCGGCTAACATCTTCCTTTGACTTCGTCTCTCCGGGAAAGACCAATTCACCTAAATCCCCGTGTAATTCGCCGAAGATTCCCCGTGCGTCGGATATCCCGCAAAGGAGGAAAGAAACATTCTTTCGCAAAGAGACCTCCATCGCGCGCGCGACATGGAGACCCGGCTTTTCAACGGGGACCTATTGCTCGCAGAAGCGAAAGAAGAAGAGAAGCCGAGGAGGAGGATAGAACTCGCGCACCGCCGAGATAAGGACGGCAAATTGCAGGCAATCTGGCTGATTAGGCTCCGGGATAGTAATTCCGGAGATCCCGATGCCGGGAACTGCTCTATTGGACCGCGTGTGCGAGTATCGGACGAAGAAAGCGGAACGAAGACGACGGCAGATCGAGGAAGCAAAGACGGAGACTCGTCGGGCGGGAAAAGCGACGTCTGTTACATCCGCGCCGTACCGGGAGATTAGGATTCTTCTTGGGAGAGAAAGGGGAGAACCTAGAGGTGGAATTGCGAGGGAAAGAGGTTTCTTTTCATGCGCCAGATCGACGATATGCGCACTCTCGCGTATGCTGTCTCGGTCCCGTGTTCTTCGTTTCCATATATCGCGTGTTCTTTTCATATAGCGCCGTGAACTTCTTGCGACACAAAATTACGACGTGTTTCCGTTCCCGTCGAGCTTGCACAGACCTTCTTCGCAACAATCGCTGATTTCGCAGAATGTAAAAAAAAAAAAAAAAAGAAAAACAGAAAAACAATTTATCGGTTAATGTGGCATCTTGACGAATTTGCGGAGAATTCTGTTTTTGAGAACAAATTTACATAACGTGGAAAAAACGGCGCAAAGCGAGTTTTTTTAATTAAATAAGTGTAATAAATAAACAAACACAGATAAATTTTTGCGGTCGTATGTATGTGGAAAAGAATGCTTCGAGCGAACGACACAGCGTTTGTGTCGCGAGAGAAAAGTTAAGGTACGCGGCGCCGTATCAATTTTCCTCCTTTTCCATCGCCGGATTGCTATCTCTTTTTTTTTTTTTTTTTATTATTTTTTTTTTTATTTTGCTCCAGAGCAATGCATTTAAATTATTTATAATGGGGACTGCTTTTTCAATCTACGTCAACGAACGGTGGACGGAAGAGGAATGGCAGGGAAGAAATATACGCCACGAGGAGTGCCGTCGCACGAATTAATGTTGCCGCGCGCAATCGTGGCGTCCATATCGTCGCGCGATTCACGGTTCTGCGCTCGAAGAAGTGAATGCGCTTACGTATTTATCAGCGACATCTCAAGTGTTACGTAATATTACTTTAATGAATGGTAACGTATTAAACAAGAGAAATGTTATTCGTCCGATAACGCGAACGATGAGAAATAAAATACACAAAAGGAATTGTAACAATAAAAAAGCAAGCGAGCTCTGCATTTAATTTCCATTGTTTAATTTCCGCAAACAATTAAATCAGACACTCTGGAAATGTTACGCGCGTACTCTTTGTGTTTTACAAATAGTTTAATAATCCTTTTAGAAATGAGAGCACTAACAGAAGGTGATTTAATTCTTCTTCTTTCTTGAGTTCTGTTCTCTTTCCATTTGTTTTTGGAATATTACATAACAATAATTTTTTTGTTTTACATCTTATACGCAAGTTTCTTATAAATTAAATAATAATTTTATTTCTAAGAAAGTGATGATATTAGTTTCATTTTTTGAATGATTACAAAAATTTCTCGTTTTCTCTCTCTCTTTTATTTATTTTGGAAAACAAATCGAAATGACATAAATACTAATTGAGAGATGTTGTGCAGCAAAATATGTCGTGACACATAAAAGATATTTTCTCTAACGCATTATTACTTGTAATCCAGAAAGTCAACGATATATCTCTTGCTTCTCTTTATCTGGCACATTGTGAAAAGAGATTATAAAATCTACGCGTGGACGAAGGTGGTAATAGAATTTCGAAAAAAGAGAAAGACGAACACGGGAGATGCTGCCTCGGCCACGTCCACCGTAGGATTATCGGGGTCGACAAAGGGATTTTAAGGGGATGACGTGGGATTGGATCGCGAGAGGTGCGCCGCGAGGTTCTCGAGAGCCGCTTTGTGTCTCAACTATAATTATTATTTGCGGGATCGTCGAGAGAAAGAGAGAGAGAGAGAGAAAGAGAGATCCTAGTAGTTGCAAAATTGCATTTCTATAAAAAGCGCATTGTAAATATTAAGAGTTATAGAGCCGCACTGCATACACGTCAAAGAGCATACTAATTTCTCTATCTCTGAAATAATAAGAAACTATTTTCACTTTGAGTGTTTAAATATCTGAACTATTGAAAATATTTTACCGTTCCTTTAAATATAAATTTTTGAGGGATATTCTAATTTTATTACAAGGATGCATTGCGCGAATTTATTTTGCACGAGTTTTATTTAATTCTTTGAGAAATTTCGTTAAAAATCGAATCGAGCCATTTTTGCGCGAGACCTTTCAATTAATACAATCGGAGTTAATTAGTCGCGTTTTTTTTTTTTTTTTTTTTTTTTTTCTGTCTAGCGGCGGCCATGCATCCCGGCGGCGATCCTCGAAAAAAAAACCGCTTGTTTGCAATTTCTCGTTTTCGGTCGGTTTAATTAGAAGGCAACGGGGCGTTAAAGCAAACGCGCCGGCCGTTACGCGATCTTTTTCTTTTGTCGGCCACGCGGCAAACTTCATTCCCGCTCGCGCGATCTCACCGTATAATGCCTCTGAAAAATTAATTACAGATGTCGCGCACGGCCAGCAGCAGTTTTTTCGGTCTGCTTTGACCCTTCTCCGATATTTCGATTTAACTTGGCGCACAATTGAAATCTAAATGTTATCAACCATCGTATCGACGATATAAAGGTATATAATGTGACTTCAAATACTAACGTTTAAAGTAGCTGCGAAAATATTCATCGCATTCGAATAGGATACCACATGAGTGCATATGCATATATCTAATACATCGATATGCTACGTATTATGCATTTGCATATTGCAAATGGACAAAGTTAGCCCGCGGTTAAAATTAAACCGAAACGTTTGAAGGACAAAACGTTTTGCGCCGCTCTCGCAGAGAGAAATAAAAGTTACACAGCGAAATAAAAGTTGATCGTGCGCGAATAGAGTGTATTATAGTTTGACCGGAAACAGGCGGAGGAGTGCTATTGACTGCGCCGTATCGCGTAACACGATCGCAAAGAGTCCGCTTCCTCTTCCTCGCATGTTGGTGACACCGAGCGGATTTGTAGAGGAATTGCAGAAAGTACAGAGAGAAAGAGAGAGCGTGCGGGAAAAAAACCTTCCCCTCTGGCAGATAAAACACGGATCGGGACAGCCTGGCGGGCGGAAGTGGAGAGAAGAGGAGAGAAACCGAGCAAAGGGAAGAGCGGCGGCGAAACAAAAGGGTGTGCGCGGACTGGAAGGGTCGAGCACCGGGCGTATCGGTCAAATTATCGAGTGGTACGTTACGGTTTTATGCAGATTCGCCAGAAATGTTCGGGCAGTTTCGGAATTAATGGCGGCCGGACAAATGTTTCGCGGTTTTTCTGCTGAATTATCGTGCCCACGGCGCAACATAACGCGAGCGCAATTTCGTATGTGTGTGTGTGTGTGTGTATACGTTACACCGCACAGCGTGCACGCACGCACGCACACATATGTCGGCGAACGTCGCGGCACGGCGTACTACATGCTCCACCGGCGGAATCGGCTTCGGGTATAATGTATACATTACATGCACGGTCGTCGCGGCACACCCGGTTACAAATGCCGATATAATGCGCCGGAATATGTCCGTTTTTGCCTAAAGCTTCCAAAGTGCCGGAAGCTCATACAGACACACACACACACACACATACAGCGCGTCGAGAACTTCGAGCGATAATACGGATGAGCTGGCTTATCCGTTTAATTCGAGACAGTTTCAATTATCGATCCGATGGATTGATTACTTCAGAGGAACGACGTGAAAGAATATATTTCTCGATTCTCTCAATCCATACTGACAACACTGAATATGTATTATTAAATTTTTTGCTTATAGATACATATTTGTTTTCACATGTAAAAATAGTTACATGTATTACGGATTTGACGGGAAAAAAATATTCGGAAAAATTCATTGAAGCGACGTTATGTGGAGCTTTTTACAAAAAATAACTCGAGATGTGAAAACCTAGTGCAAACGCGAAAAACAAAATTGGGAAGGAAAATACTAGCGAGCAAAAGTTTTTTTGCGTCTAAATTTTAACCGCTTAAAAACGTTAAAAATGCACCGTTCAATTACAACCGGATCGTCAAATCGGGTTTATCTATAGAAAAAAAAAAGGAAAAAACCAGTATACGCAATACGTCCTAGAGAGACAAAAGTATAAAAATATATCCCGAGCGGCTATTGATAGAGCGAGCGAGAATTTCATTCAGATAACATCCGCTTTTCGTCCGATCGGGTCACTTAAATTAATTCCCCTCAATTCCCTTGATCTCCCCAAAACTGCGCGCGCAGTGAGTGGAGATCGCGCGCCGTATTATATCAAACGCGCGCTGGGTGCCGTCCAATGGCGTCCAAAAATCGCCTATGTATGAGCATTACCGGTAATGTATTACGCATGTAGTACGCGGTTAGATATTCCGTGTGAACCACCCGCAAGGAAGATAACCGTACACACTGTATCGAGAGATGCACACTCGAGCGAGTGAGAAAGATAAGCGCACTATCGAGAGAGAGAGAGAGAGAGAGAGAGAGAGATGAGCACGACTATCGTCGTACGCACATGAATAGATATTGATAGTAGATAATGATGTCGATAAAATATATACAGCGCGTGCTACTCCCACGATGTTCCTTTCCACGATGGAGTTTTTGATACGCCAAGAGAAAGAGAAAAGTTATCTCTCTCAAGAAAAACTTGAAATGTACCACGTGAGAAATACAACAACGCATTTTCATTCGTTAACGTAAAATATCTTACATTCGAGCTCACACAAATTAAATCTATTTATACGAAGCATATATAAGTAAATTAATTACTTAAGAAAATTAAGCAAAGATATTTTTATTTGATAACTGAGAAAGCTAAGGTGTACCATCGCACCGATCATAGATAATAGCTAACGCATTCCGTGTATACACACACATATACACACACACGTGTGTGCATGTCAATTTGTTAGCCGTGTGCTTCGATTATCTGCAACGCGCGATTAATCGAGATGGCTCATTGAGATGGAACTTAATGTCGCGCTAATCACTCGAACTCGGATTAATTCCTGTTTCCACCCTTCCGCCATCTTCTCTCACCCTGTATTTCCTGCTTGCGTGCAACTTGTCGCCGACAATCAAGTTGGAGTGTTCTTGTACTCGCGGAAGTTTCCCGCGTTCCTTTCTCCGACTATCTTATGTACTCGCTCTCTCTTTCTTCCTTTCCCTTCTCTTCTCCGTTCTATTATTACTCTTGTCCCCTTCTTCTCTGGTCTTGTTCTTCGTGCTCACCTCCGTTCGCGTCGCTTCGTCTCTCCGTTCTCTTCCTTGTTCGTACAACTTCGAGTTTCGTGTTTCCGCGCGAAGACGAAAATCGGGAGAACATACAGCTGAGTATCAAGGCTATCGAAATGGTGGGCAACGCGGTTAAACCACTTTCGGAATTACTGTCACAGCTAGTCTAAGACTTCCTCCGCGTAGCTTACGATGTACACGGATTTAACACGAAATTCCTTATTGAATTGCGGAACGAGAGAAAGAGACAATACACTCGGTAATTGCTTTTTCAGTTTAGTCGTGCGACGCCATGATTACCGCATAAGTAATCAATAAAAAAAAATAACGAAATACACTTCTAATAAAATCTATTATCGCGATTTGCAAACCTCGCGTCGGAGGACATACGCTGTCCGACGAGAGAAGTTTCGTCGAAAACACTTTCACGCGATGATGAAAGCTAGTTAAGACTATCGCAAAGTCTCGGAATATTGAAGAATTTAGTATTTTCAATATTGACATCAATTAACCGATCGGAGCGGCTGTGATTGATCGCTGTTCTGTTGGCAGTTTTCTAAACCCGGTGTCACGCATCTCTCGGCGCTCTCTCACTCATACACCCCCGCACGCGAAGGGAACCTTAAATGAAACCTTTCACGTGGCGTGACTGATCGTGTCACTACTGGTCGCTGTCGCGAGCAGCCGTTCTCTCAGGCGCAACCAAATCAGCCTGCGCTACCATTCAAGTAACACGTGCCCGTTCAATAAGCCTTCACACGAGCGTGTAATACCGCGGCCTATACAGAATAGCCGCGTTCCCCACGTTGATTTTGCTATCGACATCGATTATCTCGTCGGTGATGCGAGTAATCGCTTGCGAGAGTAGTCGATAAATAGAATTTATCGCATAATTACGATGCGCGCGGCAAAAGTAACTCGTCGCGTTGAGATGTCGAAAAAAAAGAGAGAAAAAAATTGCGAAGAAAGCACTCAGTTGAGAATATTGCTTCAGATATTTTTATCTAACGACTGATTCGCGCGGCAATCTTGAAATTCGTGTAATCTTTTCGACAATCCGCCCGGAACGTTGGATCGACATTGACGAGTTTTTTTTTTTTTTTTTTTTTTTTTTTTTTTTTTTTTTTTTTTTCAACGAACGACGAGTGTGTATTAAGAGATTACGCCGCGCAATATGTTTATTTGAAACGCGCGATACGCCCCGCGCTGCCGCCGGTAACGACTGAAAAACGCAACGATATTTATTCTGAAAAGCGGATTATCGGCAGAGAAAGAGAGAGAGAGAGAGAGAGAGAAAGAGAAAGAATCGTAGATTTATACGTGCGTGCAGCGAACCGATAACTATTTCTCCCACAAACGGTAAAAAAATGCTCCCTTTCCCTCTGTCCATCTCTTGCCGGAAAAAGTTCCTTGACAGCGCGCAACATTCGTATATAGAAAAACATTGTTCATCTTTGTGGCAAATTGTTGCCGTGCTATTTTTCATTCGAGAAATGAATGCCAGTCGCGCCGATGAGAGTCGAAGGGTCTCGGACGCTTGATATATATTTTTCAAATCTTGGACTATTTATAAAAGTTTGCTGTTTTTCGTATACACGTACGAGAGCTGCGCTACAAATCATCATTGTCAAAAAAAAAAAAAAAGAAGCAAAACTATACAAAAAACTATGTGTGCGTGTCTACATACGGCGAGGATGCGATAAATCATAATATCCGCGTTGCGCGCGTAATGGAATAAAAATCGTAGTTACATTTTGTCATTTGTTATTTCGACGCTGATGATGAATGTTGCGACGAATGTCCCGCGCGCGCGAGAGAGTTATAATTATTTTAAAAAATGCACCGCGCGCACGGATATATTTTTCGCGTCGCGATACACGACGCGACGCACGATGCTTTAGTTTCTAGTATTTTTGCTGCTAATGGATTTTAAATATTGCACGTACGACGAGCGAAGTAAATCACAGTATTTTTCAGAAGAGAGAGAGAGACGCGCACGCGTGCGCAAAAAAAATATAATACTTATGAAACATGTAAACTGCGCAACTCTTCGCGATGTGTTCCGTAAAAAGTTGTTGCAAAAAAACGAGCAGAGACCTAAAAAATTCTAAATTTTTCTAAAATTTACATCATTATAAAACACACGCGTACGGATGTACATCCACGTTTCTCCGATAGCTATCGATGAGCGAAACTCAAACTCGTCAAACGCGACGGGAGCGAGAATCGTTAGCGACTGGATTTTTTTTTTTTTTTTGCACTCGGAAAAAATCCGCTTGCTCGACGCGTTTTATTTAAGGCGGAGATTTTCACGGAGAGGAAACAGCGTGTTTTCAGCGCGTTGATTCTTCAAACGGCGAGAAAGAAACGGTACGCCGGAGGAATTATCGGGAGATATCGACTAGATTTAGAACTCCACATATAAAACGCCCGAGATACGCGCGTGTGTGTCCCGGAAACGGAGAACGGACACCCCGGCCAATTCCTGGCTTCTTATATCCGTTTGCCGAGGTCAATCTCGCCGACTTTCGTCGCGTTGCGAGATAAAAACGTAATTTTCTCGGGTGCCTCTCCCGTAGCGAGAAATCGAACAACTCTTTCGACAGCGTTAAAAAAATTGGGATGTCGCGTAGTGGTCGATATTACCCTCCTCTTCTTCCCTCCGTCGAACGCACGTCCGACGAGCGTAGCGATTTCAATTTTTCAAATTGTATCGAGATGTTCGAAAACTGACAAAACTGTATTTCCTGCGAATGAATCCGATTAAAACTTTTTTATCCGATTTTCTTTCAACAAATATCATCAAATGTGAAAAGATTACGAAGAGAAACATTTATTTATTTATTTATTTATTTATACGAAAGATACACACGATGTATTGCGAGACCGTTTCATTTTGACATGTATTCGCGGACATATTTTGAATTTACAACGAGATCGGACGATGCTCGACGACGGCATTAAGTAAAATCGAATATTTGAACGCGATCGATATTATTCCGTTGAAGATGGATATATTGGAGGTACGTATAACCATTTCAATCGACTCTTCAGCATCGACGATGTTGATTCTTGGCGATCGGATCGGAGAGCTTCTTTCGAAAATCATACGCGATGTTAGTATTCAACTCCGGCAATTGACAATCCGGCAATACAAAAAAGCCAAACGCTTTCGAAAGCGTTTCATCACTAAACTGTGAAGAAATTTAATAGTGAGAAAAAATGTTGACGTAATGTAAGTCAACTATATGATGAAAATTCCATTTAGTTACAGAGAGCGACCTGACACAATGTAAACTTTTCGCAATCTATTAAATTTGAGGTTGTTGCGCGTCTGAACCGGGTTGTCGATAACCGCGAAAGATCGCTCGGTGAAGGAAGGGAGGAGCATTTTAAACTTTCGATCCGCGGCTAACCTACTTCTTTCTCTTTTTATCTCTCTCTCTTTTGCTGTGCGATATCATGAAAAAGCAATTATAAGCGGAGTGGAGCAATCTAAAAGACTGCCAATTAATTGCAGCCCCCGTCGGAGCTTTTTTATTGCGCCCTCACTGTCATTTGTTCCTCATCGGCCGATCTAAATAAGGGTCTGTAACGTTAGCCCGTGCTTGATAACCGAATATCGACCACGTTTTAACGAGCTTCCCGCAGAACACGCGCACCTATGACGTGTCGCCCCCGCTTTATCTGCTTGCTTCAGGCAAGATCGACGATGCTCGATGTGGTAGCTACATGTGTACCGTACCTTGTAACGCACGGTTTGAATTAAACTACCACCGCTCGCGAGCAACATCTCATTCCTTGTAATAAACGCGCATATAGCAAACGCGATTACGTACGTAACTGTGCGGTATTTAAGCGCGCGTCTATCGTCTGCCGCTCTACTTCAACGTGTTCAACAACTAACCGGTGTGTGTGTGTGTGTATGTCGTTTCGTAGAAATCGCAATCACGCAACAATTTGTAATTATACATACGTACGTATATCCATCTCAAACTATTCCTTCGTTTCATCCCTCGCGAGACAAAAATATCATCACGCGAATCGCATTGTGTGCGCGTTCGAAAAAAGGAGAAATAAAATTGAACGAGAGAGAAAAACGCGCGATTTAAATTATTAACAATTACCACCCATCAGAACTGTATATTCGTAATTTTAATGGTGTCGTTTTACATGCGATATGAAATACAGAGCATACATTGAATTATATACATTTTCGAAAGCTCGATGTATTTATTACCGAACAAAGACGAGAGAGAGAGAGAGAGAGTCGCTATCTTCGCAAAGTTGCTACAAAAACTGGCGCATTAATGTAACATCACACGCGGAAATCCAGCTTTCCCTTGAATATTTACACTGTGCCACTTATTACCGTAATATTTCCGCAACGCTTTACATCTTGAGGCGCCCAACGCCAGGAGAGAGTTTGCTCTCTCTCATGCAAGTTTCCTCGTCAGGCCTGTGGTCTTATTGCGCCGACCGACGTGTAGCGATACACCCCCGATCGTATATTACAAACTTTAGTCGTAACTAATGCAGCGCTTTGCCGCGCGTTTGTTCAACAAGAGCTTAAGATCCAGAGAGGTTGCCGGAGGCCACTGAGAAAAGCAGTCCGAAATTTCAACTCCGCTTTTATTAACCTATGAACACACAACACGGTATAAGGCGGTGCATATTTCATGTACGTGCAAATGAAGATTTCAAATTGCAAAAGTAGTCTCTCGATAGAAAAATCAGATTTAAAAAGGGGAAAGAGAAAAAGAGAGAGAAAACTCATTGTTCGAAATTATTTTTCCGGTTGTTCGTGTCTGCATTTGTCAAATATCTTATAATAAGAAGAGAAAGAGGAAGCAAAACATTCGGTATATTCTTCATACAAAGAAAGTCACATTGTTTCACGATTTTTTCGCTACTAGACAATTGTTTCGCGATTTTGATCGTTTTCGGCGAGACGCGAAACTTTCTCACGTCGGCGAGATGTTTTATTGCGGAAATAAATCGCGAGTTTTCCTCTTTCTACGACAACCGCCGTTTCCTAATCCAGTTCTCTCGCGTCTCGGTCGCAAGCCTGCCCGGTTAATTTTCCGCTAAGCAAACGCACACGGCGGAGAGAAAGAGGGCGGTGAGAGGGTGGCGAGAGACCCAAGAACAAAATCGATAGTCTATTATTCGGGCTTAAGTCGCGCGATTTATGTGTACACTCCATCTTCGTGCTTGCCTCTCTTGAGATTGTAGCGCGCGGCGACGGTCTAGGATAGTGAGCGCATTTCGATCTTCCGGGTCGACACTTCCGTAAAGCCCTTCCGCAACCAGCAGAGATACGCACACAACACCGTGCGCGTTGCGTACGGGAAATTATCTTGAAATGACATATTTCGCTAAAATCACACACATAAACCTCCCTCATATTTCTCGCTGCTGCGAGAAGCAGCGTCTCTGAGTGTACCTGGCGCTGTTTGTACGCTGATAATATTAATCCTCTGCGGTCGTAAGAGCTTTGGGGGATGTGTGCATGTGTGTTTACCCCGCCAAAATAACTCGGATATCCCGGATTACAAGCCGCAAAAGGTGAATTCATAATAAACTGTGATTTTCATAGTTTCACGTTAAGTGAGTTTCGTGAACTCTCTCTTTCTCTCCCTCTTTCGACGTATCACCGTTCATACGTATCTTGTATCGTAACATAAAACACACGTTTGCGCACACATTTCGTAAAAAATCAACGAAGAAAGATCCTACTTCTACAAAGATAATATGTATAATAAAAAGATCAAAGTGACAGATAACGTGCGTTTGTGTGCAAAGTTAGTGAAATTTTGCTCGGATCGCTTTTGAGAAAACGAAACGACTCGTGTACAACCGACCATTGTTCCCCGAAAAGCGCGCTTTCAAGCTCGCGGGTCGCGATGTTGTCTCGCGCGTCTGTTCTGAAGAGAGTCTGAAGTCTCCAAGGGAAAGGTGGGACCATCCGATCTCTCCCGGAACAAAGAAAAGTTGGCTAGGTACCGCCGAGTTAGCGGAGGTTATCTGGACCGCGTTAATCCTTTCTCGCCGCGTTTTCCTTAACGCGGAGGGGAGGGGGGAGTGCGCGCGGGATCAGGCGTGGAATCAAGCTTTTATTTTCGCGGTACCTTGTCCAACAAGCCGTTCTGCCACAATGGCGCGAAAGTTTCCATTGTGTCACGCCAGCGCACATGCGCACATGCGCACGCCTACGCCGACAATCAGCCGAGAAGCTTCACTTTTTGCCAAGCTCTCTCTCGCCTTCGGCCACCATTGTTCAATGATTGATGATAGCCGCGGCGGCGGCTTTAAGTGGAACAGAGAAAAGATTGGCGCGGGAAACTTTAGCCGGAAATTATGTGCGCGTTTAAACGTGGACGACATTTTTCTGCCGAGTTGTTGGCTTAAAGTTGAACGTTACGCTCGGACGCCATAATTGCCAATCACGTTGATAAGAGATCGACTTTAATGCGATAATTTTCGGATAAGCCGTCCTTTGTCGCTTGATGTTATTTTGTACGTAATATACACAATGCGATAACTTTGTGCGTGTGTGTGCATTTAAATTAAACAATTCTTCTCGTAATTGTGAAGGAATAACATTACTGTATTTTGACTGCTTTGTTCCACTTTCCAAAATAGAGACTAGTTTTTTATAATGTCGTGACATACTTCAGTTTTTACAAAAAGATTGCCACTTTATCTTCTCCGTCCCCGTATTTGTTTTTTACGACTCGACGTATTTCGGAGTTCAGATTTGACGATTATGTATACGTCCCTTGCCATTATAGAACTCTCTCGCTCTCTTCCTATAAACGGTGACACATAAATCTTGTTGATCAGACCCCGAGACTCAAATCACTCATATCGTGGGACGCATACGAGATGCTTGACTACGGAAACTCCACTTCTCTCACGCCCGCGTCGTCGACCTTCCACATGTACATATCGACGTAACCGGGGTTATGAATAATGCCAGACGCCTGACGAAATGGCCGTAGCGGGTTGTGATGTCATAAAATCGTCGTTAAAACTTAACCGGTAAAATCGGTCCTCTCTCTCTCTCTCTCTCTCTCTCTCTCTCTTGGATATATATAGCGAATCATTCTCATCACGCGCAGAACCCGCGCGTTTGAATTATCCGGCATTACGGGAATCATCAACGAGAGCAATTAGCTTTCCGTGAGATTAGCCGTTGAATGCAATTCTGCTGCGCGTTTCCATGTCCTTTGTTTCGTTCATAATACTCCTTCTCTCCGACTGACAGTGTTGCCGCAATTTTATCATATTTTGTGTATTATTCAACCGCACATATTTTTTAGTTTTGTTTTTTTTTTTTTTTTTTATCGGATTATAAATTTATTTTTATATTTAGAGAGCGTGTCATATTTTTTATTAAGCAAACTTCTCTTTCTTTTAATTTTAAAGATGTTCCAGGATAATTTGGAGTCTCGATTTGTTTAAAAAATTGAGCTAAGCAAACTTAAATTTTCATAAAAAAAAAAAAGAAACAGTCCTTCATAAATCCACGGACGGAAACGAATAATCTTAATGCGCGTATTTCGTGAAATATTCCTCGTAATACGTTGCCCATCGAGTCGCAGCTGAGATTAATTATTTTTTTTTTTTTCTAGAAATGCAATAATACTCTTTCGCGGACACGCCGGGCGACGTGATTATCTGCGACGCGGAGACTCGCTCCGGGAGAATTTTATCGTTGAAACTTAAGCGAAGAAGCCAGATGAGAACGGTTGGAGTGCGCGGTTTAAAACGAGCTGGACGGCCAGCGCGATAGATAAACGGAATGACTCGAAGGGCGGGCGCGGAATGGGCGGGTCGCGGTTCCACGATTATGAAAAGTTGCCGTCATTTCGGAACGCCCGCCGCGCCGGACTATTCCGCGCGGGAGTTCTTCAACTTTTTTACGAGTTATTGAACTCTCGAACGCGCGAAGTCGGACTCGCGAGAATAAGAGCCCGAGGAGTTAGTTAGCGTTTGTTCGAGGGACTTTATTGCCTTCAATGGCACATTTTTGCTATTATTTGACGTTTCACAATTGGTTCGCTCGCCCGTAAGATAGTGCGCGATTAAAATGTGTGCTGTTCGAAAACGCGGGGAAAGAACAAAAAACCATCTATTGTTTAGTCAGAGAAACCTTCATGATGTAATTTATGTAAAAAAAAAAAATAGAATCCAAATATTTCGATAAATTCGAGTTTATTTTATACGCGTCGTTTTTGTTAGCTTTCTAGTCCGATTATCTATAGCATTTGCACGTATATTTGTTTTCGGATTCTGCGTACGCGGCTAGAAGATAGGTATATATCGGTTCTGCAGGTAGATTGCGTCTGCAGGTAGATTGCATCCAATTAGAGACGTTCCCGACCCAGTTGCCACAGAAGGATCAACGAAATGATGTAATGTATTTACGCCCTTGCGCACGTATGCAAGTCTCGATGGTTAACCAGCCTCCGGCCATTGAAAGTAGGATTCAATTATCCACTGTAATAAAGGCCGAACAGCAACTTGCATATTTCGGATGCATAGGACACAACGCGCGCGGAGACCACGCGCAAGGATGTCTGGAACAGTCCTATATATAATGTTATATTCTCTATCGCGCCACACACAACAGATTATTCCAATTATGTTACACTACGCGGTGCGCGCGCTTTCTAATGATCTTCCGACGAGTATAAAGAGATATCTATAGACAACAAAACTGCACAAGAAAACTCATATCACAGTTCCTTTTTTTGTGTTTTAACGCTCTTTGGATGATTAAAAAAAAAAATTAATTAAAATTATATTGTTAAAAAATTTTTTTCTCTTGAATATACGCGCTACATGTATCGACGATGTATAATGCGCGAGACAATAGAGAGATAATCACAGTACTTTAGTTCAGATACGATCGGAATGTCTGCCGCTTCTCTCGCACGGCTCGATAATCGTTTTCTCGCGCGAATTTCAGGATGGTTGCAGCAGACATCGTTGATCCCCTCCCTCGGTTATCTCGTCACCGTCTTTGTCTACCCGGCGCGCGGCGCGGCAAGACACGCATTTGGGCGGTATGTCAGGAACGGTAAGCAGCAGCGCGATAGTTTGCTTTAGTTTCGCTTAAGCCGGAGACATCCCGGACACCCACGAAACTCCTCGTCGTTCTCGACTTAGTCGGTCTTTCGCGAAAACCGCATCATCGTTCCACGCTTTATTCGTCAGACATTAAGCAGACGTTGTGGCGATACTCGAAAGAACCTGCCGCAGTTCTAAGTTTCTCTCTTTCTCTCTCTCTCTCTCTCCCTCCCCCTCTTTATGCACGCACTTCTTTTCCGGTAATTAGACTTGTAATCCCGTAAAAGGAAATAATTAAAGGAAACCTCGACGAGAGAGATACTAAAGCCGATTACGCCCCGACGTTGGGGAGCGGCGCTATGTGCCGATGCGGTATATCGTTCGTGCATTATTCAAATGCACGTGAGAAGCGTCCGAACAATACAATCGTAAAAAAAGCACCAACGCGCGATACCTTTGAGACGAGAAAAAAAATTTGCATTTGTGAATCGGTCTGTTAACCCAGTTTTTTTTTCTTTTTGCTCAGTGCTCAATACGCGCTCTAACGTGGTTATCTTTCATCTACGTCTGCCCGCTTATCGGTCTTCGTCGTTTATGAGACAGACACTACAAATGAAAAAGAGCACGTAATCCAATAGGAACCGCAATTCCAACTTGATTAGATATTTTAACATAATGAACGAGCTCATAAAGTTTGGTGTCAAAATTACGGCTTGTGTTCAAGTAGAATATTCGTCGATATAGTCAGACGCGCGAGGATTTTCTTTCGCGGTGTGAGCTGATTACGATCTTTTTCATCGCAGTTCGCCACGCGAAACGAAAAAAATTAGTCCGATATTAAAGAGTCAATTTTGCGACAATCAACGTGAACGTAATTATTATTAGAGAAACTCGATATACGTTGCTCGTCGCTCGTAGCTTCGACAAGTCCGAGTTACACCATATAGTGCATCGCGATCCACTACGAGCCGCATGGCGTAATTAAGTCTCCGCAAATCTCGTGGTAGCGTTCGGGGTGGTATCGTCGCCGCCACCGGGACACCCGGTGTACTCAAGCGGGATAATTGAATAGGGTTTTCGAGGCTCCTCCTGACCCTGGAGGAATGGCGCGCACATCCACGGATGTATTGTTCGGGTGCAGCCACAGGAACGCCCGGGGCTACTGTCGAGATATATATATATATATATATATAGTATATATATAATATATGTATATCGTACAATACATTCGCAGATAGCCAATTGCGGACTCGGCTTAATTAAGGTATTCGTGGTTGTAATGAAATTCGAACGCCGTGTCTTTAAGCGGCGCGCGAAGGTATACAGAACGACGCGCTCCGCGAAATCTCTCTGAAATATAATCTGAGTTTTTCCGCCGAGAGTTTTCTCAATTGAGTTGCGCCACTAAGAAGTTTGGAAGATGAAACTTGACGATGTTTTCCCCCGCGCGACTACGACGTTTCAATTCGATTAAGGAAAACGACGATCGCGGTCGGAAACGTTACGAGCGCGAAAGTCGAATGTTTAATTTATATTTCTGTCGATTTTTAAATTTCTCTCGCGGTTAGTTTTTGAAGCGCCAACTTTTGCATTCACGTTCGAAGATTAATTTGCTCTGACGAGTCTCCTAGTTACGTGTTTGTTAAATTTTCATAAATTAAATATTGTTAATGTTTTCGGAGTCGACGTTATCTTTTCTCCCTCGGATGACCGGTGCGTTTAAACGAAAATACACTGATTTTCTCGAACACCGCGGCGTTGTGTAACGGCGAACAGATTGCACGTAGAGCTCAACGCTGATCTAAACGACCGCGCGCAAGCATAGGGTTCGACCATATACTGCGTGGCTTTGGGGTGTCGATTTGTTTTCCGTATCTACCGCGTCGCAAAACACAGCCGCGAGCCTTAATTAAGACGGACGAGCTTATGTTATCGCCGAGCCATTTACTTGAGCGGGCAAAATATCGCACTTTCAATACGCCGCGGCGCGGCTCGTGATTTATGATTATACAGTTTTTACATTATCGCGCTCTCTCCTGCACGCGCGCGCACTTGTATTCCCCGGTGAAATACCCGCCGCTAAACAATCGCAAACGTTGCCGCTTTTAATTAAGGCGTTGTTTGGACGGGACGTAGTTGCACGCGCGGAGCGAAAAAAAGCGGTACAATATAGTTCACATTGATTCCTTTCGCGAATGAAATGTTCGTAACAAATTTTTTTTTTTGTTTCTATTTGAGATGTGAACAGCGAACAGAAAAAATATTTGTTTAAAATCAAAACTTCAGAAGTATCGAAATGCAATCCTCTATATGGCGTGTGCGATAAAAATTTTTCTAATAAAAAAAATTAAAAAAGAAACTGCGAAAAAATTTGGTTCTCACGTTGGAGCGATATCGTTCGACTTTGGTCGCCGATTAAATCTCTAAAGCGCTAATTGTGAACTTCACCTCGTAAGCGACAAGTAACGCACTATCAAGTAATGTACTATCACTTAGACAAGAGGAGGAATAAGAGGGGGCTATCATCAGCGCGCCCTGGATAATCGCAACATACAATATATTTCAGACGGAAGCCGGCTTAAGCGCTCTCGGTATACATGCTCCGGGCATATGATTGCGTATTGTTCGAGTTCGCTCGGGCGGCGCTTTGAACTGACAAGTGCACAGCCGACCCCGCCACAATCGCCGACAACAATCGCGGCAGCGGCGACGATTATACCAGTGTATGTATGTGCGCGCGTGCGCTTGTGTCTGTGTGTGTGTGTGGAAGGCAATTATGAGCGCGCCTTAATTAGCGAGACCCGCACAAAGCGCAAGCCGTATCCTGCGCCGGACGTACAGACGCGCATCGTGACGATGATACTCTATTGGATCTCTGAATCCACTCGGCGCGGATTGATCCGGCCATTCATGATCCCGTTCTACTGACCAGGCTACGTTTGGACACGGCTGATTGATATTCCGCGCGAGCACCCGGTTCCCGTGACCGATTTCCCATTCGCGCGAAGGTATTTTTGCGGTTCTCTGCGAAACGAATGCGCATATTTCGCGCGCGAAAAGACCGATCGAACTCAGAATGGGAAACGAGTTCTTTGACGACGAGTTCTCGACGATTTCGCGAATCGACACTCGCGCAACGTTCGAGAGATAGCGCGTGACACAAAGTCAGATAATAAAAATATATATAAAAAAATATGAATTTCAAGCGCGAAAAATCACGGCTGTGCGTTACTCTTATTTACTACGTGTTACGTAATCACGCGCGCAAAGGAAATCAGATGAATAGCGTAATGTACGTGTTTTGCGCAGGAGGATTTCACGCTTTCTAATGTGGAAACGAACGCGCGCGCTTCGGATATGTATTTTGTAGTAAATGCACATATTTCGTGCGCGGACGCGAAAGGAAGATAATCTGTATGTGAAGGAACGAACGCGGTACGTGCATCTTTCCGAGAGATCGCACTCGACCGGCTGATAAATGATTCCGTGTGCGCGAGGAGTATTGAATATTACGATCTGTCAAAGTAATATATCGCGTAAATCTATTTTATGACTAAGTATACGCGGTCCAAAATTAGCGCGGAATAATTAATAATCTCGAGAGAAATAAACTGACACTGTGTTGTACTTCCCTCGAATCACGAAAAAAAAAAAAAACAGTTTAAAAACAAAAAAGTTTGCTGTACTAGGGAGAGATATGGTAAATATATACGCGCGACGAAGAGAATATAAATGGAAGATAAATTAATGGAAATTTCGAAGACCTCGCGAAAGTAGAACGTGTATTAATGAAGAATTAATGGACGTGGTACGCAAATGTGCTTCGGTAACAACGGAGGGGTACACATTGACGAGCGTCATCGTCTTCCGTCTTCTTCCTTTTCTCTTTTTTTTCTTTCTCTTTCTCTCTCTCTCTCTCTCTCTCCGCTTCATATCACTTTATAGTCTCGAGACGCCGCCATTAAATCGCATATACATCCGGGGAGATTTATATATCGCGCCTAGAACACTGTCGTCGCGCGGACGCCACTCGGTCTCGTTATACAACCCCATCATACGCGCCATTTATTCCGTCTGTGTATCCGTCCGCAAAACGGACCAGGCAGCAAAAAGCGAAGTGACGCTCGGACGCTCATCAAAAAGCTCGGACCCCTATTTATCGTGTCGCACGAGCGCCCGATAAATTTTCGCGGATTTGCACAGTCTCGCGAAAAAGCCCGCAAATATTATTCACGGCACACGCGGTCGTTGTATTCGCGCGCGTATATCGTGTTTGCGGTCTCGTCGCGCCGCGCCACACGCGAAAATTTCGAAACAACCGCGAATCGAGACACGAAGAACGCGAACCACCGTCGACCGCGCGACGTTCTGTAATTTGTAACACCTTTATATAAAGAGACCAAGTGAGGGAAACGGGACTTCGCTGCGTTCGTTCGCGATATCCGCGATAAAAAGATATCCGCGCGCGGTGATTTTATTTCTCCCGGGACACGATATTCTTCCTTGCGGTTGAATCGCAACGTCCGATACGACGGGGAATCGCGCTGTGTGTTGACCGAACGTACCGTATATACATACGTAAAATGTTACAGCAGCTAGTCCGTAAACAGATAGGTTACTCCAATAACCGCACAATGTGTTGCGGATATATATTCTTTCGAATCATAGATATTGCGACGTCGAATCGACGTAAAAACTCGATGGTTTATTTATTAAAGCGACAATTCACTTTTGCGTTCTTGCTTGCAAATGTAATAAAAAAAATTATATACTTGTGAAAAACAACTATAAATGTTACAATGTAATGATAATAATTTTCTTACGACTTTGTGTGCTTTTGTACATACACGACTTATCTCTGAATGTGATTTTTATTCGGTTGTAAGCGAGACACGTTGCGTCGCAACGAAATAAATTTTTTGACGGATCGGAGAGAAGCAAAATTTCGTTGCGCTTATACGCGCGATCGAGCGCGCAGACTCGATGACGAGGAAGAAGCGCAACAAAACGGGAGGATCGCGACCTGGTCGACGACCTTTCGCCGCACGACAGAATCTATATGGAAATGACGCGTCGACTTTAGACGTCGGGATTTACGGAAGAGCGTCGCTCTCTCGGATCCGCGGCGTGGGCTCAGAGCCGCGCCGCGATATGTGGTCGCGAACTCCGCGTAAGCTCGTGTAAAACAGCGCGAGCGGAATGAAGAGATGCGACGGGAAGAAAAAGGGAAGGAGGGAACTGAGAAGAAAGATAGAGTCGAGGGAGCTCGAGAATGTAGAGTTTTCGCGCGGCGAAAATTGTTGTGCGAGCGACACGCTCAAACGACACGATAAACGCGCGCGATAAACATGATTCTCGCGTAAGAAGCCAACGTAAGATCTCGTATTTCGCAAATCACAGTGAAACAGATGACGAATATATCCGCCGTGAAATCGCGCGTTGCGCGCATCGTTCCACAAAGAATAAAGGCAAATCACGAACTCTCTCATGATCGATTCAATGTTCAGAACAAGACGTTAAACTAGTATTTTCTATAACATGTAGGAAGTTTTACAAAATTGTAATAACACAAATTCGTAATTTTAACGAGTTTCGTTGTTTTTCAATTCCGTCTGATTTATTCCAATCGTAACTACTTACAAATAAAGTGTTTCAGACGTTTATACGAGGAGCTATTTAAATTACGTATCAATTATTTATACAAGATACCAAAACAAGACAAGCGAAATGTTTTCTTCGTTTCGTACAGAGTAAAACTGATAGAACGCAGGAAACGGATATGCAGGATCTTTTTTAAGGTCGACTCGCGCGACGTGCGTTATTGCCGGCCATCGGCAACGACGGAAGGGTTAACACCGCGAAAATTCTTCTCTGAAGAATTTCTTCGCGAATTCTTCGAAGTCGCGAAAATCTCGGAGACCTTTGAGGAATGCGTCTCGCCACGCCGGGAACGTGACCTCACGACGCCGCCATAGAATTTACTACAATGGCTGCCAGACGTTTCCGTTTTGCCGAGCGGCGTCGCAAACACGGCTCTTTCTGAAACACGCTCACGATTCTCCGCTCGCCGGTCGGTCGGTCGGTCGGTCAGGACGACTTAGCGTCATCCCGGGAAATTCCCTGGTCTGAATGATTTAGCTCGCGCACATTGTATGCGTCTCCCGCGGAGTCTGAGCTTCGACGCGGGGGTTTCCTCGTTTTATTCGCGGATCGCGCATGAATTTTAAAAGATTCAGCGGGAGTCCGCGCGCGCTTACGATGACGATAACGTTGGTATGATCTGGGATTATGGCGTGATGACAAAGTCGTAAATTGGTGATTTCAAAATTTCGAAAAACGCAGCGGGATTTAGATCTGTGAAGAATGTGCACACGGTGTAATCCATTCGCGCGTCAAAAGAGAGAAAAAAGTTTATCTTCCTTTTTCCTTCTGCGCGTTATTATCCTTAATTTCTCTATTTTTATCTTGTACTTAAATAAGATCGAGATCCACTCGCTCGTCGTTAATTCGAAAGATTAAATCAATTTTCGCTGTATACAAATTAATAATCCGTTTGTATACCGGAAGGATATCTATGAATGTTGTCCGCGGATATAACATTTCTAAATCAAAAACTCGCAAAACGCATTTGCGGAACAAGTAAAGCGGACTGCTTTATAATTTATGTACAAAACGCAGCAAAATTCACCGGAATCGTCTAACACGGTTTGCAAGGTAATTTCGCTAATTTTGCGAAATAAAATTAGTGTATATCAAATCGTATCGCGAGTAGGCGCGGATGATTTCTCTTAATCACATTTGCGGTAATTACTCGGTGTTGATTGTGGCGATGTACCAGCGCGAGCGACCGACCGCTCGCTGATTATTATTGGCGCAAACTCGCCCCGAAGTGCGGTCGTCTTCAGGACGGCCGCGGCCGACGAGAATCGAATTTACATGGAACAAGTAGTTTTCCCGACCAGTGCGCGTCGCGCGTACTTTCTCTCGTCCCCGCGTCGTCGCGTATTTCCGTCGCGCATTTCCGTCGCGCATTTCGCGTGTTTCTCCGGACTGGACTCGCGACGGGATTGCGGAAAGTTCGATGCGCTAACGTGTGTACATACACACACACATGTACGCGAATACACACGTACGTGCGATATACGAGATGCATGCAGTTGTTGCAGGAGTTTCGCGATTGTACTTTTAGAATTGTTCCGTCAGAGGTGCGCCGTGATTACGCGGCCGCCGACGGCTGCGCCCAATCGTGTGTGTGTGTTTGTGTGTGTGTGTGTGAGGACACAACAAACACACAAACGTTGTTTGTGTCCTGCGAATCATATGACGGATGCGTCCGGACAACTCGTCGACGGCAGAGAAATTCTCCCGGTCCCTCGCTCTTGGTTTCGTTCGAAATTATGGTTTACACGACGGTGAAATTATATCGCGCTATTATGACGCAAGGTTATTTTCTAATCAAGACCTCGCGTTCTATCGGTAGGTAGTTTCTGCGAGTTACATCTCGTCGTTGCATCTCAAAAGCACATTTGTTGTGTGCAAAAGTGAGTTTTCACTCGAGAGGATGTAATTTATGTTGTTTATATATAAAATTATAGTGCTATTTTTATAACAAACTACAATTTCAAATAGTTTTAGAGAATGACACAATGTGGAACAAGCCAGTTTTACGATTGTTTTTCATATCGACGATATTTAACGCTCGAAAGAAAATGGTTGTTCCTAGTGCCGTGTACGGAAGATACACAAAAGGCATATTTTTGTCGAGATCGATAACGCGCGCGCGTATGAATGATAAATGCTTATCTCCCCTGGGAACGTGGTGCGGGGACTTTTTAACCGAAAGTTTAGAACCAATTTTATCCCCATTCGACGCACACGGTTCCGTCACGTTCCGCGCGGCGTCACGCTCGCCCGTGCAAAAGGGCGGCGTTAAAAATTCATTATTTCGCCGGCATGCACATCGAGAGCCGGTCGAGTTGACGAAAGCGCGAAAGAAATTTTGTTTTCTCTCTTTCTCACGGGTGAGACGCGCATAATTTTACAACCGCGCCGCGCGAATTCATGTGATAATAAGGCACAAGAAACGCGCCTAACCCCGGCGACGCGCGACGTTCTCCGCCGCGGCTGCGAGCGTTTGTGCTTTTGATTCGCGCGAAAACGATTTAAGTCTCTCTCTTTCTTTCTCTCTTTTTTTTTCTTTCGCGCGCACGACTCGTGATGAAGAACCTTAAAAAACTTCATGAGCGGGGATTACCCTCGCTCCGAAAAGCAGATAAAGCGCGGTGCGGCGGCGCGCGCGCGCGCGTGTGTGTGTGTGTGTGTGCATGTGTGTACGTTTCCCGACATCGGGAAAACTTTCGCGTCACCTGGGCTTCCACTAAACTGCACGTGCTACAACCGACAGCAAAAGATTGGAAGAATAGGACGAGACAACACTTTGCAAACAAGCTCTCCAATGAGCTCGACGGCGACGACAATTTACCGCAAACCGCGTCATGTGAAACGGTTTAAAATCTCTCTTTCTCTTTCTCTCTCTCTTTCTCTAAATACATTGAATAATTTCATAGACAAGTTTTTGATGTGTCATTGCCTTATCAATAAATATTAAAACATTGTGTGTATACTCTCCCTAATTAAGATACTAATCATTTTCTGAAAAAAATTTTCCTCTCTCTCTTTTTCTCTTGATAAAAAACAAGCAGAAAATATAAGCCACGGTGTAATTAGTCGAGATTGATCCTCTTCGTCGTGCGCCGTCATCAGAAAATCATTCTCGAGAGCGGTGTGTGTCTTCGTTTGTCGGGAGGGAAAAACGCGACGTTGAAAAAAACCAGGGGCCGGCTTGTTGGTTTCCGAGGAATCTCGCGAGATGCAACTCTGCGGCTTCGGCGAAGAGGAAGCGAAGAGACCCTCAAAGGGTCGCAACTCTCGACTGCACCCTCGTTCGCGCAGCGAGTAGTCCGAGAGGTGGAGAGTGCGGTCGGCCGAGCCGACGAGCTTCTTGTCTCTTCGTCGTTGGAGTGCACTTCCAAGCGCCCCGCGGCATGCAAATATTGACTGCCGCCCTTACTGTGCATCCCTTCGTAACTGGATCTCCCTGGGTCGGCCGAACCTTTTTCCGAGTCCTGCCGCCGGCTTGTTTTTTTTTTTTTTGCCTGCACTTCACAGATGCTACGATGATGATGAGAACAACTCCGAGAGGAAAACTCCATACTTGGAATTTGGTTTTGAAAAATGTGTGTAACTGCAATCCGGTTGCACGGAGTTACGAGAAAATTTATTTCTAGAGAAAGAGAGAGACAGAGTATTTAGCGATGCGTAACGCAATATTTCCGTTATTGCAACGTCTTCGTGATATTAAATTCAGAATATTATGATATGCAGAAGATTTGTCCTGCTTCAAGAGATACAAGTTCGTGTATATTCCCGTCGTGAATATTACACTGCGAGTAGACACGTTTGATGCTTTTGTTTGCACAGAATGCGGTGTACTTTGCGGCTGAACATACATTGCGAGGAATAAAGAGAAAAAATCAATTTTCAAGTGCTTCAGACTCGCATCTTTGCGAAAACTATTAGTTTAATTAGAATAACAATCTCTTTTCCGTTCTCACACTCAATTTTGTAAACCTTTGCGATAATTTTGTAAAACTCGCACACATTTTATTTCGAAAACCAACCAAAACCCAACCTCAGACAAGACAGAGAGAAGATGTCAATTTCCTTCCACGTCTCCGTAAGAGTAATGTAAGTGGCGAGTTTTACGACTGCGTCTCGCGAAGGACCACTACAATTTCATCACAATGAAACGTATCTCAAGGATCCCGTCGTAGATCCTTTGGCGCGCTTTCGGGCAAATACACTCGGCCACGGCGACGAAGGAATTTACGTCGTCGATCCGTTCAAGAGTGCGATCTCCGTAGCGCATCTCCAACCTGATCCTATACACATCAACGTGTCCCGCATACGGGACAAACTCACCACCTTTCTAACGTAGTAAGCCCGGGCGCTTCTCCGGTTCGCATTTTCGTTCTCGCGCGCGTGTTTACGACGTTAAAGTTACCTTTGTGGATCGAGAGAGAGCCGCTTCGAAAAAACCCGGCCATGTGCCAAAGAATAAATAGAGGGTCCTTCGCGTGCGAGAGCGCGCGATAGAAAAGACCGCGTAACGAAGGTAAAATCGATCGGAAGTACTGAAAGAAGAGGCGAGGGGAGGGTATGAGATCCTTCGAAGGATCACTTGGAAGTTATCGTTTATACACGCTCTTCTTTCTTCATGCTTCGTCAGTCTTTCTGTGCGCGCGACACGAGGAAAATAACGTGTAAACCGTCGCGTATCCAATCGCCGGTAAATCTGCGCGCGCGCTTGTCGAGGCGAACAACGTGCTTACGGCGAAGAAAGGCGCGACGGTTTGCTCGAATGCGTCGTAAAAACGAGCTCTTCCGCGATACGCCTTCTCGGGGTTTGATCATTTCTTACCGTGTTAGTGCGCAAACATCTGAAGAATGCGACGCAGATTTTCTTACGTAAAAATGGAACACATAGTCGACGCGCTCAACGATCATCAGCGTGTTTGCGACAGATAAGGAAATGCAGGATCATTTTTCGCATTTTCAAGCATTGAAACCGTCTCTGATGATCGAAAGATTAAAGTTATTAGAATTATTTTTTATTATTTTTAATCTTAAATTAAACGCTCGCATTTACCGAGTACATATTTATGGACATTATTTCTTGAATCTGTATTAAAAACATCGATTATTTTGCACGAAAATTGTCCCCGCTTTTCCTTATTTTATCCAGAGACACTTTTCCAACTTCAACAACACGATGTAATCAAACGTGTGTGCGAATCGCGAGCGAGAAAGCGTGTAAATTCGCTCGTCGGTTAAATTTCGTCGTCGAGCGAGTTTCGTGCGCGCCAGACCGGCCATCTTCGCGCGGAAGTCTATCGCGTCGGTCGGAAACGCGCGCAGGGATCCTCGCCCGCCAACAATCTTTGCCAACGGTGAATGTGCGGAGGACCGTTATCTCGGGCTCTTAATCTGCTCGGTAACTCCGTGAGAACGGCCGTTGTAGCGCTCGCTAGGGGTGAGCGCCGGTGTGTCTCTCGTCGCCGAGAAACGGCAACTTTAATGTATTCGAAAAGGGTCAAACTTCGGTCGCTACTTACTTCAACCAACCAACCGCTGTCTCCGCGGAGTGTGTATGCCACACTCCGCGGAGGCCGTCAGCAGCCCGACCCAATTTCGCGGCGTCTGAACTTTCGTCTTCGAATCCCGAACTTTAGCTGAGAGAGAGAGAGAGAGAGAGAGAGAGAGAGAGACTTTGTGCGAAGTAAGTTTTGAGAGAAGACGAAACACTTGCAGCACCCGAAAATGGCGTCATTTAGACGAACGTGACGATGAAGTCAATGTTTGTCTGCAAATAAATGGATGTGTGTGTGTGTGTTCATTTACTTGTCTATTTACCTGTTCCTCTCACTATCTACATAACTCCATACGTCTTAAAATTATATATTT